>JABXWE010011716.1:0-40359 GCA_014611495.1 Limonius californicus | reverse complement strand
CCGAAGAAATGAAATGAAATATTTTATGCTACGTTGAATAATAATAATTAAAAAAAGTTTGCCATCGCCAGGAATTGAACTCGGATCAACTGCTTGGAAGGCAGGTATGCTGACCATTACACTACTTTGACCGCTGATGTATGTGTTTTGTACAAAAGAAATATAATGTGCACGGCCCTTACGGGAACATCATCCTGTCGATTTTTATTTAATAAATAAGTCATCATCTGCGTCCTATATACCTACAAGGTGAAATATTTATTTAATATAAACACTGAATCAACATAATCTTCATACTCAAATAATTCACAACTATAGTGACGTTTGTTTCTGATTTTTAGTTGTCGGTATAGTTGGTTGCATACACAATAGGCGAAATTGACGCGTTCTTTTTCAAAGTATACATAGGGTAAGTATACTAAAAAGAAAAATTCCCTGTATATGGAAAATAACTACAAGTTTTTAATAAGTACAAGTACTTGGGGTGGGAGCCCACGTTAAGGAACAGCAGGAAAATAGTATGGAAAAGTGCCATAAACGTTTCTTCAAAATGAAAACAATATGGTGTGAGCGCAACCTACAATTGCAACTGAGAATGAAGATAACGCGTTGCACAGCTTTGCAATTTTCATGTTCGAACGGAATCATAGGCACTTAAACAGGCAATGTGCAATAAGTTAGTAGTGTTCGAAATGTGTCTACACAGAGAAATTATGAAGATACCATACAGTGACCCATGCAGCTGTCCTTCGAAAAATTGAAGAAACAGGAAAATATACATAATATCAAGACTAAGCAGACATAGAATTTCGGGAACATAATGCGCAAAAAAAAGTCTAAATTACTACTATTAATAGCACAAGGAAATATCAAGGAAGACGAAGACCTACTTCATGACTTAAGAATCCCCGCCTATGGCACAAGGAAGGTACAAAACTTTTGTTAGCAGCTGCGGTTTCTAAATTAGAATTAGAACCAATAATAGGCAACTTCAAATAGAAGTGAAAAGCCAAACAAAGGTAGAATATTGTTATCTTTTAGATATAAAGCAAAAACTCCAATGTATTACTACCCATACCACCTTAAGACAGCCCTTGCAACTTTATTGATTAAATATTTCGAAACAACTTGTATACCATCCGTCAAGATTTGTCAAGCAATTTAAATGTGGACAATTATCAGCATGAAAGGCGTTAATAAATTTACAGGATGATCAAATTCCCTATGGATGTCAGATTATACAATTAAAATAATTGAAGCAACTGAACTACATTTTGATAACTATTATGTAATTATAGTAAATGTTATAAGTTGCATGTCTTAAGTAAAGGCAAGTGCTTTATTTACCACAATTAATGTTTGTATACAATTTTGTTGGTCATACTGTAGTATTAGCAGTAGTCCAAACAAATCCTATTTACTGTACCACATATATTCAGACAAATTACGATCATAAATCCCAGAATGATAATTTATGAACTATCTTATGCCTTAAAACAAAAAATCGCCTCCTAATCCTCAGGGCATGACAGAGTGTATTTTTCTCCTGAAAGGTGAGATCCTTACAGAACTCTAAATGGCGCCCGTTTTGTAGTACATAATCCCCCAAGTCCTGAATCGTTTGATAAATGACATTTTAATGACCCTTCTAGATTTGGCTGTCAAGTTATTAAAGCCCATTTTTACATATGTCCGAATGATCCGACAAAAAGCCAGCGCCTGATCGATTATTTCCTGTAATCCCGATTCTCGCATTTTTCACCTGAAGATTATCCGCGTCGCTCAACGTTTACATTCCCGAAACATGTTGCGGGTGATGTCAGCCCGAATGGGGTCCATCAGTGGAACAAATCTGTTCTCATTAACATGTGAATACGGAGAATCAATTTCGCGAAGCTCATCCGTCCTTGTTCGAACACAAAGACGTATTTGCGTTCTCGGTTGTCCTGTATATGTATCTGGAATCGCACGAATTGCTCAAACGTCTCCCTATGGATGTCCTGGTGATTTATTTGTCCTGTAATTTGTACTAGGGAGAGGTCCTCGCCTCTTGATTTTAATTAGAAGTCCTTTCTCAAAATTCCTAAGCATTTGCGGGTCGGCGGTCTTACCGACGGAACAATTGTATACCTATACATCATGTACTTGAAGTACACTAGATCACCAAAAACTACAAAACGGTATAATAAAAAAGAAAGGAACGAGAACAAAGGTAGCTTTAGATGTATGTAGATAGAAACAGACATGAAGATAAAGATATGTAAAAATTACAGAACAGTTATGCAGTGTTAGAGATATTGATTAGTAAGGTATATAGTGAGTGCGAGATGTGCATATACGAAAGCTAAATAAGATAAGTTAGACAAAGAAAACTATATGGAGACGTAGAACTAGACAAAGGAAAGTAGGAAATAAATAAATAAAGTAAGAATAATAGCGAACCACAGAGGACAATCAAAGAAGTAAATCAAAACAACAGAAGAGAAAAATCCAACTTCAAAAGATATAGGAAACGAGACATAACTAGAGCTACAGGGATCCTCAGTAAAAAGATTGCTTAAGACAGGGGGAGGAGGAATGGAATGAGAAAGAAATATAAATAACGTAACGAAAATTCATAGCAGGACTGGGTATATAAGAGTACATAGCAGTAATTAGTAAAGGAAGGAGAACACCTAATTACAGACAAAAATAAAGTTATGTAAACCATGAAATTAATTAAAGTTTAAACAGCTGACAATAAAACGGAATACAAAGGTTGAATTGGAGAAAAGCAGAAGAATGAAATACGTATTTTCATGGATAACGTATGTTTTACTGACCTTTTCAAAACTGTCAGTTTGCAATTATATGGGCAAATAAATCAATAGGTCCCTCTATTGATTGACAAAAAAAATAGAAATGTATAGAGATTAAATAAGTGGAAATCAAAAGCAAAAGACAGAGAAGAGTTGAGGGAGAAGTAGTTTGAAGAAAAAAAACTCGACAATTACAAAGATAATAGATAGAGGAGATAAATGAAGAGAAGGAAATAAAGAACAATTAATGAAATAGGTGGCAGTCTAATGGATGTACATAAAAAGATACACAGCAAAAATACAGAGAGAAATATTGACATATTCTCACTATATCCAACAGCGAACGACTTTCAAAAATTATACCTGAATGTATTTTTCTATTTAACTGTGTTCAAGATAAGGGAGATGAATTAACAGTAAACAACAGCCAACCACTAAAGATAGGAATAAAACAACAGGAATAAAACAACAGGAATAAAACAAAATGGATACACATGAGCTAAAGTAAAAAAATCGAACAACCTAACACGTAAGGAGAACAGCCAAACAGTTAAAGAAGAAGAAAGTAGAAGACAAATAAATTCATAGTTAAAGCAAAAGAAAGAGTAAAAGTTGTAATAAACGGAAATTACGAGATAACGAAGCGAGACACGTGAGTGAAAGGGCAAAGAGAGAGAAATAGAAAAATAGAAAGACAGAGAGAACAACATAATACAGAAGGAGAACAGCCAAACAGTCAAAGAAGAAGAAAGTAGAAGACAAATAAATTGATAGTTAAAACAAAGCAAATAGTAAAAGCTACAGTAACAGCAAATGAAGAGATAAAGAAGAGAGACATGTGAGTGAAAGAGCAAAGAGAGAGAAAGAGAAAAGAGAGAACAACCTAACACGGAAAAAGAACAGCCAAACAGTTAAAGAAGATGAAAGTAGAAGACAACTAAATTGATAGTTATAGCAAAAGAAACAGTAAAAGCTGTAATAAAAGGAAATTAAGAGTTAAAGAAGCAAGACATGTGAGTGAAAGGGCAAAGAAAGAGAAATAAAAAAATAGAAATACAGAGAGAACAACCTAATACAGAAGGAGAACAGCCAAACATTCAAAGAAGAAGAAAGTAGAAGACAAATAAATTGATAATTAAAGCGAAGGAAATAGGCAAAGCTATAGTAAAAGGAAATTAAGAGATAAAGAAGAGACATATGTGAGTGCAAGGCCAAAGAGAGAGAAAGAGAAAAAGCGAAAGACAGAGAAAACAACCTAACACAGAAGCAGAACAGCCAAATAGTCAAAGAAGAAGAAAGTAGAAGACAAATAAATTGATAGTTAAAGCAAAGCAAATCGTAGAAGGTGTAGTAAAAGGAAATGAAGAGATAAAGAAGAGAGACACGTGGGTGAGAAGGCAAAGAGAGAGAGAGAGAGAGAGAGAGAGAGAAAGACAGCTAGAGATAATCAGAAGTAGACATAAAAATAAGAAACTAAGAGGAATGCAGAATAACATTTAATCCCAGTATCGATTTTCTATATAGGTGACTGGAGACTTTCTTGTCTTCATCAGAACATCAAACGTAGATACATAGAAATAAATTTAAACACGTATTCAACAACGTGACAGAACAAGACAGTAGTGGAGAAGGTCAAACACGTACATATACAGTAAAATTGGTAATGGGCCAAAAAATAATAGAACGTAATAGACAGTTAGTTGGAAACACAGCAGTGGAAAAGGAATTATACCAATAGTGAAGAACAGGTTAAATTTTGACTAGGACACAAATAAACAGACTGATGTGTTGAAAGAAATACCAAATGTTTTATTTGCAAATATTGGGTGATAAAGAATTTTCAAGAATGGCCCATGTCAGCTTTACTTTCCCTTTTATAATGTATCAAAGAGATAAATAAACATATAAATGTATTCAACGATTAAATAGAAAAAAGATGTTACAAATCAGAGACAGGTACAGTAAAAGGAGGAGTATAACACACAGAAATGGCTAGAAACAGAGATAAATCACTAGAGACGGGAAATTGAAACCTGCACTGGCACAAGATGCAACAGTAGAAGAAAATAGTTTTCTCCTGGTAACTATCTTAAGAGGTGCATTCAGAAACCGTTTGTTTGCTTTGGCAAGGATCCAAACACTAAATTACTCCCGTCATTTACACTAAATAATGATTTTGCCATTAAATATTAGTTTAATTATTTAGATTGTATATATCAGAAGCGCCAAGTTAAGAGCACGAAAAAGTTAAGGCCCTTTCTCCCTTTTAACAATAAGCAGTAACAAGAATTTTATGAAATATTATTCTGAATTATTTCAAAATTAAATCCGCACGCAGTGCGTCTTCCTGATCCAAAGGCGTCTATATGAGTCCATAAAACAGCCCATATAAAAGTTTACGAACCTCCTAAAGCCCGACTACAACATAAATTCTTAATTACAAAATTAAAAATTAATAAAAAAATATTAATGGCTTAAAACACATTTGGTTTTGAGCTATTAATAATAAAGCTAGATACTAAATGACTTTATTTCAATTACATTGTAAGGTCTGGCCAAATTATTGATTTGTGTTTATAACACGCCGGCGTTAACATGTTTCCCCTACGAAAGTTTACCAAATGGGGGTAGTTTGTTTACTTTGCACCGTTATTACACACGTTACGTAACAAATAGAGATGCTATTAGCCACTTAAGAAGGCCATTTAATTAGTCAGCAATGGATCAAAATGGTATCATAAAGTGTCTTGCTGCTCATTAATATTTACGTGGCGTTTTATTGACTAGGAGCGTGTAAAAAACGCCATCAGCTAACCCATTTGTGCAACAACTGTGACAACGAGCGGAGCAATTTATTCGCGCCCATGACCTTTCGCACGAATGTCAGTGCCATACCTGACTCGACTTCCCTGTTCTCCGCCACTGGGGTCACGGTTGGCTTACCAACATCATATCGTACACTCGCAATTACACTTGAAATAATGTACACCGCGTTTAGTTTATTTGCTGCCATTACTCTTGGCCCGTGCCTGTGCAAATTCCCCCGACAAAAGCGCTGCTGCATTTTATTGCGCTGGCGCTCCGAGATAACACTATAGTGTTAGTTTTGGGGGTTTGTGCCAAAAACGTTGAATTGCATTAATTAACTTTATCTTGTACCGTCTGGGTACTCAATGTTTGCATTGCGCCTTTAAAGACTAGCCTAAACTTATAGAAATAATAGTCAGCCCCTTGAAAAAGTGGATAATTTGATACATAACTGCAAGAAAATTCAGGAAGAAGATGTTTTTGCTGAAGGAATTAGGAAAAATAATTAAGAAACTTAGATAATTCTTACTTAAACAAGAAACACAAGCCGCAAAGTTTTTAGGTAGTAAATGTACAACTGTTGCTAAAGTAATTGCAGAAAATACTTCTTCGGGAAGGACAAAATTATTAGTTACATAAACCGGAATACTAACCCAGAAAGGAAATTTGTTAACAATCAGAACACAAGAACTGCAAGCAGCGGAAATATTATTATTAAGTACCAAAGATAAAACTGCAAAACTGTTGCTAAACTAATTCAGAACAAAATTGTTAATGAAAGAAGGAAGGTATATTTAGGGAAATAAGAACCTTGATCAAAGGAAAATGGAAAATTTATAACCAATCAAAACATAAAATATATTGTATATCTTGTGTATACACTAACAACTAAACACAATTAACGAACTACTATTAAAAACATTTGTATTATTCAACGAAATGTAGATTTCTCTTCTTCTTTAATTAGTTCCTCAGCCGTAAGAGGTATCAAAACAATTTTGATAAATAAAGAATTCTGTTTAAATCCCGTATCCATCGATACCAAACATTACTGCTTCCAATTAAAAGTTGCATCCGGTTTTCCTTACTTCCGGTTGTCCCCGGAAAATTATAGCAGTGACAATAAATTCGTTGCATACGCTTTGATAGTAAACAAGTTCCACCAATTTCACAGCTTATCATATTTTCCTGGAATTTCTGTTGCTTGGCTTCGACGTGAAATTGTAAGTCTAGAGTGTTCCTACCTCAGGGCTAAGGAGAAACACATGACCCAGCAGTGGAACAATAGGCTGTTAATGATTTGAGGTAACTAAATTTATTGGCAACTAAGGATATAAAATGAGACATCTTAGAGAAGCCAAACCTGCAAGAGTAGTTGCTTTAGATGGAAGGTGGTAGAAGTTTCCGTTATGATGTAAGAGTTGTCGAAGTAAGCCATTGGGTTGTTATAAGACCGCGGAATGGGTATCAAGAGATTGGAAATATATGTGGAAAACCTGGTCAGGGCCAAAAATAGAAAATAACCCTTCGGCAAGGCCATCTTATGGTCAATTGTGTCCTACGTAGGCGCACTTCTACCGCAAAAGGACATCAGATAAGATCTCCAGAGGACCATTAGAATCCAACTTTCAAATCAAAACACGAGGAATAGATTACTGTAAAGTCGTGTGTGGTCCCAGAGCCCAGCCGGCAAACCATGTGTATCTGGGGAGAACAGGATTAACGCTGTGATGGTTGAGGTTGAGGTAACGTTAATGTAACGTAACGTAATGCCGAAGGGTTTGTCATGAAGACCCACAAGTATGGAGATAGATTCCACAGGGTCTGGGCTAGTATAAGGTTTGCTTGGCAGAACTGACTCTTAGCATTACCAAGAAGGCTAAATGCTACTACATCTGTACAAGAAATGTTTGCAGATCATGTAGTACGTACAGCCATAGATATGGGACCTAGATTCTTCTTGGAGCCGCACTAATTAGAAACATCCTTAAGGAATTGCGAATTCCAGTCCTGGACAGGCTCACTCTGAACACCTTTGAGATGAGCTTGATCGTAGGTTAAGGGCCGCATCATACGGTCTCAGAAAATCCTGAATAGGTAACAGTTGTACCCGTACAAGGATAGGAGCATATTTTGGTGAACTACATCCGGTGGTTTATTCTAAGTATTCCCAGAAGGTGTTAGGTAGTAACTTTAGCCTGCGGAGGCCTTATACGTTATTAGTTGTCCTCGACAGACCATAAACAATAACTAATTCATTTTTGTTCTACAATTACTCGCATTTTATCTAAGTTTTAATCTGTTTGTTTAATACATTTTTGTTGTTCCTTGTCATAAAATATCTTATTATTGTATTACCATATCTTATGCTCGTATATTAATCAACATAAAGTCTGTAGGAGTTTCAGTGGTATTTGTTGAACAGTGATAATATACAGATTATTGGTCAGTAGCATATATAAAAGTATGGTTAACAGTAATTCAGAGAAAACGGTTTTCGGAGACAGAAGAAAAATTGAGAAAGTAATAGAAATGACCTGCTTTCGGGTGCTAAATGTAAAACTACGGCGTAACGCAAATCCGGTTAATTCATTTTCGAGAAGGAAGAAAATTCCAATTACATAAATAGGGGAACTAGTTCAAAAATGTGGAAAAATTCTTAACTACCCAAAACGAAAGGAAAATTAATCACAAACCATTTAAGGTGCAACTATGCCAAATAAATATTAAATAATTGATGTTTTTCAAATAAAAAATATCAAAGTAGCATACTTAGAAAATTATTGATCAATCAACAAATAGAGAAACTAATTACAACTTCAAGAGATTGTGTATTACCCATATAAAATTACTTTTGTTGTATGTCCCGAAAAAGATATTTGGACAAGGAAATAGAAGTTCCCGAATATGTGGGAAAATCCTTAACCAACTAAAGCAATAAAAACTGCAGAATATAGAATTACTGTGTAACAAACAATATAAAGGTACTGTTTAAATCATTTCCAGGAGAGGAATTCTCAAGAATAATAAAAGATGTAGGCCAAGGAAGTCGAAAAACTATCCTAGAAAAGGTAAGATACTCGTAATTTACCAAAAAAATACAACTATATTTGAGAAAAAATTGGTTAATGAAGTACTTTGATCGCAGAATTAGGTAAAAATAAAAAATACTGGTCTATAGCTTTCGAATAGATAGTATATCATTATTGGTAATGTAGTTAAAAACCAACCACATATTGAACTAAGAATCATTTAGGCCAGAAAAATAGCAAACCTAACCTAAAAAACCTGGAGAAATTGTAAAGCAATAAATAGTTAAGGAAGGGCGCAGGCCACAGATTTTTTTAGCAGCAGAGAAAAAAGTGTAATTTAAATAATTCTGAAAAAATATCTAGTGTAGGCAAAAATGTCGGAAAGATTGGAAAATTTTTAACCACTCGAAGCACAAATTAATTGCAAATCAAATTATTGCTATGTGGAAAAGTGTTAATTCCGAAAAAAAGAAAGCTTTTAACAAGGATGAAAAGATTCTGGTTACTAAAGTAGGAAAACTAATTGTAAAATCTAGTTCGCCTAAATAGATAATTCTAGAAAAATTGTATTTTGCTAAAAGTGCAACATTGACGAAAGATGGAAAACTAATATGCGAAAAATGGGAAAAATTCCAGCAACCAAAACAAGGTAAACAGAATTTACATAACAAACATGTTGTTTTAAATTAATTACAAAAGGTGGAAAATTTGGTAGCGGGCTTAAGAAAACAAACACAAGGAAAGTGAAAAATTTAGTAAGCAAAAGATATATAGAGTATTTGTATAGCATTGGTAAAATTAATTATTTCTTACATTAATAAAGTCCATGATAATTAATAAGTAAATATAATATTATTACTAATTTCAACAGCTCTTATTTTATAGCTTAGTATCTACTTCAACTTGTTTAGAACCTCATTAGTAAAAGCAATATCTATAAATATTGCTATATTGTACTGCTTTTGATAACGATGTTGCAACGCGTATCAAGCAGATATTATTAAATTGTTACTAACATTATATTTTTGTATTATAGGTATAATTGCTGTAAAGACCATTTTAACATACGCTACCGAAACACGCGCAGAAACAATCAAGACGGCACAGTATATAACAGCTGAGATAAAAACGCTTAGAGCTATCGTAGGAAACACGCTTTGGGACGGAAAACCAAGTAAGGAAATACGTCAGCAACGTAAAATTTTCAAGAGCATGTAGGTAAATTTGGAACGAGCATGTAAATCAAGTATTTTAAAAAGAGTGGATGCGCATTGTACACTGCCGGCTATACAACTTTGTAACGCCAAATCACAATACTATTGGTGCCCCACATCACCAACTGGGTTTATAAATAGTTTTGCTCTTGTTAAGTTTAAATTTATAATTTTGTGGTATAACTTTGTGTTATTAAAAGAAGACATTCGGTCATGTGTATTGTAGTCGGTATAATTGGTGTCCCTAACTAGCTTCACAATAGCGTGTGCATGCCGCATCCGCTCTCTATAACATCCTTGATGTAAATAGAATGCAGAACAACTACATACCAAACATAGTAAGAGATGGAGTTCCAGACCCCGGCTGAGGGTGCATCTTGTACGAATGGATAGTATATAAGGGACGCCCGTACTCCTCTGAAATAATACGAAAGCTATTCCGAGGGGGGGCGGACGGTAGTGTGTGAGTGAGAAAAAAAATACAAATGAAAAGATAGGCCGAAAGCTAGATATCAACGTCAATGGAAAGCCTACCCCATTAGGGTATATTAAAGATAAACAAGCAAAAGCCTAAGAAACGGAGGTAAAAGAAGAAAGGTATAATTGACAAGAAAAATACTACATCAAAAACAACTTTAAGCATGCTTGGAAGACCTAAACGTTTTTGTTGTATTTATGAATGGTCTGAACAAGCACCAATTCACACAGTGATCTAGAATAGAAGTTCGGGTATGAAGATCTGTTTGAGTACCTATGGTTTTTCTTTATAAATCGCAATTCTTATGAAAAACTGTTTCTTAATTTACTTTGTAGGCAGGATTGCGTGTAGCTAATTTTATTCTGTTAAACTACAGCTAGATAACAGGTAAAATAGCACATATATTAGTAGACAACAATGTAGATACAATGTGGAAGGTTAATTGTCCAGTCAAGTCAAGTAATATTAGTTGATTATCGTTAGGCAAATTATGCATTTAAGCAAATTATCTTTAAGCGTTTGAAACTTCAATAAAATAGCATACGTTATGGGCACATAAATATCCTAAAAAAATATCATATCCAAGGCAGCTCATTTGTGGTAGACGATTATGTACCTGAAATTACTTAAAGCATACATAAATTAATAGGGCAGTAAAGT
Organism: Limonius californicus; assembly: GCA_014611495.1. Taxonomy (NCBI): domain Eukaryota; kingdom Metazoa; phylum Arthropoda; class Insecta; order Coleoptera; family Elateridae; genus Limonius; species Limonius californicus. The sequence continues at coordinate 29,369 of JABXWE010011716.1, read as the reverse complement.
ATCTGCGATTTAAAAAGATGATGCAAACACTACTTATGACGATAACAAAAACAAACGTTGCTAGGTGAGGAAATGTAAATTAAGTGTCATATGGTTAGAAGTTATTGCATCTTTTAATTAAAATGTTAATGCTTTTGTTTTGTACAGGATTCCACTCTCATTAAAAGCAGCCGTGCTAGAATAATCATGTAGTACAATACGTAAAAGTTATTTCATAGTTAACATTATTTACATACAATTATATAGATAATAACAGTCTGATTACATCAAATGTAAAGCTCATATAAGCTGATGTACTAGATAAAGCTGATAGATAAAACTCAGCTGTATGATATTTCAATACACTATTATAGACTGCTGATCAAATTTATCCGAGCTACATTTGTACTTTCAATACCAGTCTGTTCAAATTTCGCAATGATAGCAAAGGATTTACGTATTATATGCATAGCATAGCTGAGGATTTTATTATATTTAGTTTTAGCAAATCTGTAACATGACTTATTCTTCATGTTTGATTTTTTCTAGTACACGTGACCATTTTGAGATGAAATGATCCACCAAAAACCGTCCCGTAGAAAAGTATCGACAAAAAGATAAATTTAAGGAAATCGTAAATCGGGATGGGAATCACAAACTAGTGAAACTTTTTCGTAGGCAATCCATGACCATGTCTTTCTACTTATTAAATAAATACTAGGCTTATTCAGAAGCTAAGGATCATTTAAATATTCCCGCTGAATGAGAGGCGTGATCAGTTTGGTGCATTGTGGACGTGTTCTAATGGTAGATAAGCCAGCCACAAGTCACTTCACCATGGTTCTGTTATTGTGTTCAGTTGTACGATGTAGCGCTAGAACGATTGAAAATTCCAGCAGCAAATGACCTCTGCACTGACCTTCCCGTATTGCTGCGAAATTGATGAGCATGAGTACCTGAATCACATTGTGACTGGGAGAGTTGGATTTCGTTCGCAAATGTTAAAACCAAGCATCAATCAAGGCTGTGAAAGCATGCGAGTTCCCCCAAAAGCTAAACAGTTCGCGAACTGAAAACGTATGGATACTATGCTTTGGGGCAGAGAAGGTGTATTGTTCGTTGATATCCTGGAACGTGGTATGAGATCTAATGCACAAGTATTGTGAAACCTTCAGAAAGTTAAGAGTGGGATACATAACAAAATACAAGGATTGCTGACCTTCGGATTCGTGCTTTTGTATGCTAACGCCCGATCACACGCAGCGACACGCAGTGTGCAATTCTATAAGAAATTCAATAGGAAAATTTTTAACCATCCTCCATACAGTCCCGACTAGAGCGCTGAGTGACTGTCACTTCTTCCTCCAGCTTAAGAATTTTATAAGAACCCGCGGCGACTTCGAAACGGCAGTAGAAAATTAGTTTCCGTCACAGGCAGATAATGTATGTGAGGGGGAGGGGGGCTTGCGGTATTAATTTAACATGTACATATTTATATCGTTTTCTGTGTGCTATGATTAAGTATAAGATAGTTTTGATCTTATGTATATAGGGCGGGCCAATGAAAACGAAACAGACCCGATTATATTATATTTATCGTTATTTTTTTAAAATCGCTCGGACCCGTATACGCGGCTTATTCAAAACCTAAGGGCTGTTTAAAGGTTCCCTTCGAATTAGGGATGTAGTCAAGTTAGTGTATTGTAGGAGTTAGCTAATGGTTGATGAATTACCCATACGTATTCAGTTGTATAATACAGTGCTAAAATGAACATAAACACGAAAATTCGTAAAGATCGGCGTTCACGACTTTGGATACAGCCGCAAAATTTCTCTTTAAATTTCACAAACGGCGCTGTATGAAAATCTAATGAACAGGCGCCAATACCCTAAACTTTGTACGAGGTGAGTGCTCAAGATGTTGACGGATATTCAAAAAACCAGCGAATAGTTTCTTCACTGGCGACGCGTACCTGAACCACATTGTGACGGGCAACAAGACTTGGATTTTGCACACAGAAGTTGAATCAAGCAACAATAAATGTCGTGGAAGTACGCCAGTTCCCCCAAAGTCAAATAGTTCAAGCAATCGTTCAAGAACCGAAACCTTGTGGCTACTGTTTTTGGGACAAGAAAGCCGAATTGTTGGTTGATTTCGTGGACCAGGTTAATGCAGACGCGTATGGTGAGACAAGAAAGTTGAGAAAGGCGATTCAGACACGCAGGCGGAGGCTCGTACTATGCTACTCATTGAGAAATCCAATGAGGATAATTTTAACTCAAAACGACGGTGCAAAATTGGTATTCGCCACAGACGGCACCCTTCAATAACGAAGGTATACAAAAATTTCTCCCACGTCGCATGATACTTTTTTTCAGCTTTACGATTTGTTTTGTGTCTGATCGGCCCTTAATTTCCCAGTAAGCCTCATATCGTATCCTTTAAAAGTCCTTAAGAATTATAACTTTAATTACTAGAGGCATTTTAAAACCCAAAAAGGGATAAAAAGCGGGGACACCTCAGAATTGGATAATTAAAAAAAAAGTGTTCTCCCGGGCGTAGTTAATGTTTTAGTGCCTTAATAGCTGTGAGCAAGTCCACCAAAGCCATTTTATTAATATACAAAATTTTTGAAAATTTCTATTTTAATGTATGTACGTCAAAAAGTACCAAATCAAAAAAACTTTAAACCTATATAAAATTTTTGTATTTTCAAACTATGCAAGTCCAAATTCCAGCAAATATCAGTTCAGATACATTCTTGCTCACTTCGGTTCTTGGCTTCCATCAGACGTCCCTTATATTAAATCAAAATGCAGCTGTAACACAAATTTGTGTAACATGGCCTTGAAATATGTACCACCTCTATTAGTTTACCAACACCGTTTGATTCAATTACCAAATCAATCGTTAATGTTACATGAAGTGGAAGCTGTGTAATCTCCAAAGCAAATTAAATACCTCAGAACAATGGTACCTGTAATAATATTCTTCAAGAATTTCAGATTGCATTAGTTACTTCTGAACTTGAGATGACCTTAAAATGATCTTGAAATGAAGTGTTTCTGTTGCATTTTTATAATTTATTTTTTTGCATTTGTATACGTTAAATTTATCTATATTTAAACAAACAGCGTAATACTGGGCGAAAACTTAAAATAGTCCGTATTTTAGTAAGTTCAATTACTATATTTGGTGATAAACTGCACCAAGTAGCTTAAATGTTATCTAAAAAAACAGTTAAAACAGTTAAAAACATAACGACAATTGCTATTTCTTACTATGTTAATAGCTCAAAATTTTGTCTTCGTGTTGTGGTCTATTGATTGCTATAGAATAAATGGCGCATCGAATAGCTACTTTCACGCAGTGTTATTTGAGGGTTTTCTTACCACTAAGATCCGTATTGTAGGCAGTTAAAACATCATAAATAAGCCCTTAAAATAGACCCAAAACGGACAAAATGGGCTGCTAAAAATTACTTTCAATTTCTTAAATTACACTGTAAAAACAGCTATTTATAAAAGCCAATTAACCACAAAGACATATAATTTCCTGTACACTTACATAATAAAATTAAATATATTATATACTTCCCTGAAGGATAAGCCAATGTTTATAAACCAAGATATTTACTAATATTAGTTCTTACATTACATTAAATTAAATTCTGCCGTAAATTTATTAACTTAAATTTATTTTGTTGCTATTATGAAATATTTTTAAGACTCTTTGAAATCCAAAATAGAATATGAAGTAAATAACTACAGTACATCCTGTTTTCTTACTGTTATCAAGAGTCTTTTTGGAGCATTCAAATAAAAATTGGATTTTAAATTATAAAAATTATTTATACAGGGTGTATCAGAAATAGGTACAAATATTTAAACCAGTAATAGATTGGCTCATGTAGAATTCAATGGTACTATTCATTTTTAAAAAATTATTAAGTTTATTTTTTTGAATTATAAAATAAAATAAAATTTTGTTTGAGAACTGCTGATGATACATAGAAAATGCATTTAAGCTGTAGAAGGTTATTACCTAATTGTAAAGTAAATCCAAAGTGGCAAACACGTAAAAACTTGTCCGGCTTATGATAACAACAACAGACTGAATAGAAATTACTGACCTACCTAATAGTATTGGTTTGTGGCAGGTGATAGGAAATTTTTTTGCACTTCTATCTTACTCTCCTTTGCATAACATGTTTTTGAACTCAAATTTTGGTTATTATCCTGCGGTACTCAAACAATTTTGGGTCAAATTTTCAATTATTATTTTCTCATATTTTAAGGGTCCCATTGCCAAAGAAATGTTTTTTCTAGTTTGTGTATATTGTAATCTACCATCGGATTTAATATTTGTACCTATTTCTGATACATGGTTTTAGGGAAGCCCTAAAATATGCGTCTAATACGCTTTAGCCTATTACAAATTTGGCTTAAGTGATCCATTAAAAATTTCGGTTCTCCGCAAAAAAAATTGAAGGGAAGCCAATACGTCTAAAATCCCACGCCTACTCTGACCAATATCATACTTGTTGGTTATTTCCCACATTTTTCAACAAAAACACCAATTTGCCACTTGTGTCTAGAATATTGATAAAATCTGGACGTCTATTCCAAATTTATGTATATAACTCCGCTCGTAAACTATGGTCGTTATCATAAAGTTTTAGGACTTTTAGACTATTCTTTGTATGGAAATTGCAGTCTTTTTTACAATTCTGTTTATACTAGCGTCGAAAAATCAGATCTGCTGTAACGAACGTCGTATTGTATAGTTATCTATATAGGGTACTTGTACTAACTGATAAGCAACATATCTTTAAAGAAAATAGTACACGTTGGCAATATTCGTTTCTTTGTCAGGTTTAATGTTTTTGTAATTACATGCAACGTGTATTATGTAGAATAACTCGCATATTTTTTTGTTCTTAGATGTGTATTTTTCTTAGAACATTTGCAATGTCTAATTTACCTCTTCTACATGTAGGAAGTTCTATGATATCACTATCATTGCCTTTCAGAAGCGGTTGCTCCAATATGTGTTGGAAGGTAAAAAAGTGACTTTGACGTGACCCCCGAAACACAGTCAGAGGCTTTAGTTTACCACTAAATACAGCACCCATTCTAGTTAGGACCGAGCCTATGTTGCTTAATTTTGGTTAGCATTTGACCGGCACCAGCAGAGTTTGGGTATGCGATTGACATTTTTAAACTGATCGTAGTTAATCGAAGACTTTAATGGTAGTTGAAACACCTTGTATATTAAAAGCGAATCGTATTATCCAACGTTCGAATCGCAATTTGTGTACGTAGCCTGCTGAAAGGTGTGATTCTAATCAGAGAATACGGCCCATAAATATACTAAACAGTAACAAATATTAGCAAATATTGCAGATACAATTTTAAGATCAATTTGTAACAGTCCATTCAAGAATATATTTGAAAATTGTTCCTACCTCTTAACCAGTGGATCTCATTTTATCTGATTCGGCAGGTGTACCTTAAAAACGCAACCCCACAAAATGTACATATTCTCATAATAGTTATATTTTCCTGTTTATTTAGAGAAGTTAATTGAAAATCACCCCTGCGGATACATATGTCAACTTACAAAATCAATTTTGAAGTCCTTCAAAAATATAAGTTTAATGAATATTATGTTAACAATACTCATATAGTTATTACTTAAACGTGTTTTTCGCAACCTAAAACTGAAAATTTGCAGTAATGTTATTCTTCATACCTCATTAAGGAAAATTATATTACGACCTACCCTGCGCATATGACTTTCCTTGGGATACAGTTTGAACTATTAAAGAAGTGAGGTTGAAGTAGATAAAATATACAGAGTGTTTCATTAAAATAATACAGTATAAAAACAAAAATATTAATATGTTCTATTCATTTATTTGTCTATTTGTACAATGAAGCGCTTTTAAAATGTACAGGGTGAGTCTGCTAACACGAATCAGGTTGATATTTCGACTATTTGGAGTATTTATTAATACAATTATTTTTGAACGAATTCTTACAGGCTGTGCTCCATATGTATAGACACTATCAGAAACATTTTTTCCAACGAGATTCAACAACTTTTAAAAATTGTTTACCTAATTATTTTGTATATATTATTTCTCTTCTTCTTAGAGTGCTTTATCACTTACGAGACGTAGCGATCTTCTCTCTTCTCCCTTATCTTATTTAAGTATACCTAAATTAAAACATAGCTTGAGACGTGTTGTGTAATTCTCCATTTTTAAAAATCGTTTACTTTATGAATTTTCCTGAAATATTTGAATAATTAATGTGTTTTTGCTGGTCCGTTAGTCAAATTATTGTGTGGTAGCAACGTCATGTCCAAAATGAAACAAAAGTACATCGAGCCGACGTCACACAAATACACATTTAAACAATTTTTAGGTAAACTCATAAGGAGACGATTTTTAAAACATGGAGCCTTAGAGAGAACAATGTTTTAAGCAATATTCAATTCTAAAGGTATTAATTTTCACATGCAGTATTAAAACGTTTTTAAATGTTTTTACATAGAACAGCTGTATAATGGCGAAGGGGATCAACCTGAAGCAGACAACAGTATACCGCAGCAGGTTACTGATATAACAGCAGAAGAGGTAAAATATGCTATAAAGAAACTCAAGAATAGGAAAGCTGCCAGCCCAGACGGTATCTCTAATGAATTATGAAAATACGGTGAAACAGTAATTATCGACCACATGACTACGCTGTTCCGAAAGATCTTAAGTTATAAGAATATTCCAGAAAAATGGCGATCAAGTATTACAATTCCAATACTGAAAAAAGGGGAGAAAAATGATCCATCGAACTACCGCATGATTACACTGTTAAACACCACACTTAAACTATTTACAAAAATATTAGCAAATAAAATAGGAGCAACGTACGATACATGTGAGGAACACCAATGCTTTAGACTTAATAGATTCACTATTGACGCTATATTTGTTATAAAACAAATTACTGAGAAGGCTATAGAGTTCAATACACCAGCTTACATGTGCTTCATAGACCAGACCAAGGCATTCGATCGTGTTAGACTAAAGGATATAATAGTGATATTAAAGGAAGAAAAAATACCTGAGGAAATAATATACATCATAACAGACACAAACAGAGCCAACAAAACACGAATAAAAGTCGATAACGAATTATCCGAAGAAGGTACCATCAAATCGAGAATCAGACAAGGATCATGGATAAAATAATAAAAAGTACTAAAGCAAAAGGACAAGGATACCCGGTGGGAAACTACAGAATAAAAATATTACGCTACGCAGACGATGCAGTAATCATTGGTGAGAGCGAAGATGACGTGCAAAGAATGGAACACGAATTTAGAATAACTGCGGAAACTTACAATATACAGGTATCAATAGCAAAAACTAAGAGTCTGGTAGTTGCAAGATAGCAAGAAGATGTAAAATAGTAATTAAAGAAAAATCTATGAAACAAGTAATGAAATTTGAATACCTTGGCGTAGAAATATCCAGCTATGGCAATCTTAGAGAGGGAGTACGCAAACTAGCTAACAAAGCGGCACATGCGTCAGGATGTTTACGGGATGTCGTGTGGAGGAACAAAAACGTAAGGCTAGAAAGTAAAGCCCGCATCTGTAAAACGTGTGTAAGCCCACTTTAGACATACCTACTCAGTTGAAGCACGGGCTGACACGGCGGAAACACAAAGATTACTGCGAACAACAGAAATGAGGACACTGCGATCACAGGCAATACGTTAAGAGATAGAAGACGAACAACGAAATTAGGGAAGCATGCACAGTACAAGATGTTGTTCGGTGGTCTCGGCAAAGAAGGAGGGAATGGAACCAGCATGTGAATAGAATGGGAAGGGAGAGAATCGCTTGATTAGCACGAGACGGAAAACCACCAGGAAGAAGACCGGTAGGAAGACCGCCAAAGAAATGGAACGATAGGTGGCAGTCGACATCACAGGAAAATGCACCGCAATAACAGGCCATGGCCTAATATAAGCATAAGAAGAAGAAGAAGAATGTATAAATCGTTGCAATAGCCATACTATTTTAGATAGTGCCTATACATAATGGGCACTGCTTATTATTTTTAAAGCAAATTACCAAATGCTACGTGTGTCGTTGCCCACGAGTTCAGCTAGCGTTTCTTTTCCTAATGCTATTACAACTAATAGATTTGCTTTTAGATTTTTCTACTGAGCTAGTACGATATTTTCATTCTCATCAGCTAATTGCTTGGCCATTGCTCGCCATACGTCGATTAAATAGAGAGTTTTCACATGTGAGGTATTCTTAAACTATTATATAACTTCTATTTTATAGTCAAGCTATGAACGCGATAACATTCTGACATTAGAGATTACTGTCAAAATGAAATTGGGGCATTCTTAAGTTTACACACGTTCGTACAAACGTTTCTAGTTAATATCCTGCACAAACGTAATTTTATCTCTGAAACCAAGTTGTAATATTTTTCAAAGTTCTTTGCCTCAACATTTTGGGCTTTTAGGGTTTAGCTACGCGTATAATACAATTACTAGCTTACAATTTTAATGTCAAGTGCTATGCCAACAAGACGACAAAGCCCGAAGGATCAGAAAATACAATAATTTACCAAAAACAAACAACGCACGGCTGCTGTCAATTCGATACTAATGAACTAGGCAGCGTGAACTAACAAACACATACAAACAGGACGAAAATAAATTATGCATGCGTGCTTGTCAATCTACTCGTTAGCACCTTATCTTCTGGTTAAGTGCGAGCAGACGCGAAGGCAAGTTGTAATATTACAAATAAATTCCCCACTGAAAAGGCGCTGATAATGAGCACAACTTTTTCTGAAAATGTACTCCAATTTACGCGGATTCATGAAAGGGACGCTCCGACTGGCAGCGTTCAATTAAGATACTGAAAAATTTGTAGGGAAATGAGGAAAATTTTTATGAATGAATGATAAAGAAAGCGCAGCTCAGGAATTTGAATATTTATACATTTTGGCCTCTAAACGGTTTTCAGACTGGTATTTAGCAAATTTAAATTTTTATTTTCAGATTTTTACAGCTAATAAGTATTTTTCATGATACTTTTTTAATCTTCTGACGCCTTCATAAAAGTTTGGAAAATATAACTGTTGGTTTATAGAGGGTTCGCAAATAATTCCGGAATGGAAAGTAATTTTCGAATTCCATGTCAAGTACATAAAAGATATTGAAACATTTATAGGAAAATTGGAAAAATATTTTCATTAAATTCTGGAATCTACAACTGCTTCACATTTTTAGGGGCTTCTTAGAAAATTCCTAGCGACAAAATTATTTCCAAATCATTGCTAAATAAATGACTTGGCTCAGAAGATATTTACCGAATTTGTTTTAAATGTAACAAAATTTAAAAACATGAGGAATTTGAGGGAAATGTTTATAAATATATGAAACAAGAAAGTGTAGTTCAATAATTGAAATGGGTGTACTCTGCTGGTCTCTAAATGATTTTAAAACTGGCATTTAATAATGTTTAAATTGTTAATGTCAGAACTACAGAATTATAGCTACAACTATTTTTCGTGAAACCTTACTTCACCTTCAGAAAATTCTTGAACTTCTTGCAGGGGTTCCTAGAAAATTCCGCAATGCAAAAGAATTTCCCAATTCCGTGCTAAATAAGCGATTGGGCACAAAATATATTCAAGGGATTTGTATTAGATATAATATGATTTACCAAAGTTTGTTGGAAAATGAGGAAAATGTTTATGAATAATTGACTAGAAAGCGAAGTTTGAAAATTTATAAATGGGTATGATTTTTTGATCATTAAATGATTTTCATGATGGCATTAAATAATTTTAAATTCCTAATACTGCCAGAATTACAGAATTATACCTACAAATATTTTTCGTGAAACCTTATATACCTTCCGAATTCTTCAGAAAATTCTTGAACCTACAACTTTTCACATTTGTAGGGGTTTCTAGAAAATTCCGCACTGCAAAATAATTTTCCAATGCAATGCCAAATAAAAGAATTTATCACAGAAAATATTCATGGGATTTGTATTAAATATAACATGATTTTCCAAAGTTTGCTGAAAAATGAGAAAAATGTTTATAAATAATTGACTAGGACACCGAAGTTTAAAATATTCAATGGTATACTCTTCTGGCCTTTAAATGGCTTTCAAACTGGCACTCAATAATTTTTCAATTCTTTATGCCAGAATTTTACCTACAAGTATTTTTCGTGAAACCTTATTAAACCTTCTGAATTCTTCAGAAAATTCTTGAACTACAACTTCTTCACATTTCTAGGGGTTCCTAGAAAATTCCGCACTGCAAAATAATTTCCCAATTCAGTGCCAAATGAAAAACTTGGCACAGAAGTTATTCATGAAATTTGTATTAAATATAACATGATTTTCCGAAGTTTGCTGGAAAATGAGAAAAATGTTTATAAATAATTGACTAGGACACCGAAGTTTAAAATATTCAATGGTATACTCTTCTGGCCTTTAAATGGTTTTCAAACTGGCACTCAATAATTTTTCAATTCTAAATGCCAGAATTTTACCTACAAGTATGTTTTGTGAAACCTTATTAAACCGCCGGAATTCTTCAGAAAATTCTTAAACCTACAACTTCTTCACATTTGTAGGGGTTCCTAGAAAATTCCGCACTGAAAAATAATTTCCCAATGCAGTGCCAAATGAAAGACTTGGCACAGAAGATATTCATGAAATTTGTATTAAATATAACATGATTTTCCAAAGTTTGTTCGAAAATAAGAGAAATATTTATGATTAATTGACTAGGACACCGAAGTTTAAAATATTAAATGGGTATACAACTCTGGCCTCTAAATGGTTTTCAAACTGGCTCACAATAATTTTTCAATTCTTAATACCAGAATTTCAGAATTATACTTACAAGTATTTTTCGTAAAACCTTATTAAACAATCTGAATTCTTCAGAAAATTCTTGAACCTACAAATTCTTCACACTTGTAGGGGTTCCTAGAAAATTCCGCACTGACAAATAATTTCCCAGTGCAGTGCCAAATGAAAGATTTGGCACAGAAGATATTCATGGAATTTGTATTAAATATAACATGATTTTCTAAAGTTTGTTGGAAAATGAGAGAAATGTTTATGAATAATTGACTAGGATACCGAAGTTTAAAATATTAAATGGGTGTACTCTGCTGGCCTCTAAATGGTTTTCAAACTGGCATTTAATAATTTTTGAATTCTTAATGCCAGAATTACAGAATTATATCTACAACTATTTTTCGTGAAACCGTAATCAACCTTCTGAATTCTTCAGAAAATTCTTGAACCTACAACTTCTTCACATTTCTAGGGGTTCCTAGAAAATTCCGCACTGCAAAATAATTTCCCAATTCAGTGCCAAATGAAAAACTTGGCACAGAAGTTATTCATGAAATTTGTATTAAATATAACATGATTTTCCGAAGTTTGCTGGAAAATGAGAAAAATGTTTATAAATAATTGACTAGGACACCGAAGTTTAAAATATTCAATGGTATACTCTTCTGGCCTTTAAATGGTTTTCAAACTGGCACTCAATAATTTTTCAATTCTAAATGCCAGAATTTTACCTACAAGTATGTTTTGTGAAACCTTATTAAACCGCCGGAATTCTTCAGAAAATTCTTAAACCTACAACTTCTTCACATTTGTAGGGGTTCCTAGAAAATTCCGCACTGACAAATAATTTCCCAGTGCAGTGCCAAATGAAAGATTTGGCACAGAAGATATTCATGGAATTTGTATTAAATATAACATGATTTTCTAAAGTTTGTTGGAAAATGAGAGAAATGTTTATGAATAATTGACTAGGATACCGAAGTTTAAAATATTAAATGGGTGTACTCTGCTGGCCTCTAAATGGTTTTCAAACTGGCATTTAATAATTTTTGAATTCTTAATGCCAGAATTACAGAATTATATCTACAACTATTTTTCGTGAAACCGTAATCAACCTTCTGAATTCTTCAGAAAATTCTTGAACCTACAACTTCTTCACATTTCTAGGGGTTCCTAGAAAATTCCGCACTGCAAAATAATTTCCCAATTCAGTGCCAAATGAAAAACTTGGCACAGAAGTTATTCATGAAATTTGTATTAAATATAACATGATTTTCCGAAGTTTGCTGGAAAATGAGAAAAATGTTTATAAATAATTGACTAGGACACCGAAGTTTAAAATATTCAATGGTATACTCTTCTGGCCTTTAAATGGTTTTCAAACTGGCACTCAATAATTTTTCAATTCTAAATGCCAGAATTTTACCTACAAGTATGTTTTGTGAAACCTTATTAAACCGCCGGAATTCTTCAGAAAATTCTTAAACCTACAACTTCTTCACATTTGTAGGGGTTCCTAGAAAATTCCGCACTGAAAAATAATTTCCCAATGCAGTGCCAAATGAAAGACTTGGCACAGAAGATATTCATGAAATTTGTATTAAATATAACATGATTTTCCAAAGTTTGTTCGAAAATAAGAGAAATATTTATGATTAATTGACTAGGACACCGAAGTTTAAAATATTAAATGGGTATACAACTCTGGCCTCTAAATGGTTTTCAAACTGGCTCACAATAATTTTTCAATTCTTAATACCAGAATTTCAGAATTATACTTACAAGTATTTTTCGTAAAACCTTATTAAACAATCTGAATTCTTCAGAAAATTCTTGAACCTACAAATTCTTCACACTTGTAGGGGTTCCTAGAAAATTCCGCACTGACAAATAATTTCCCAGTGCAGTGCCAAATGAAAGATTTGGCACAGAAGATATTCATGGGATTTGTATTAAATATAACATGATTTTCTAAAGTTTGTTGGAAAATGAGAGAAATGTTTATGAATAATTGACTAGGATACCGAAGTTTAAAATATTAAATGGGTGTACTCTGCTGGCCTCTAAATGGTTTTCAAACTGGCATTTAATAATTTTTGAATTCTTAATGCCAGAATTACAGAATTATATCTACAACTATTTTTCGTGAAACCGTAATCAACCTTCTGAATTCTTCAGAAAATTCTTGAACCTACAACTTCTTCACATTTGTAGGGGTTCCTAGAAAATTCCGCACTGAAAAATATTTTCCCAATGCAGTGCCAAATAAAAGACTTGGCACAGAAGATATTCATGGGATTTCTATTAAATATATCATGATTTTCCAAAGTTTGTTAGAAAATGAGAAAAATGTTTATGAATAATTGACTAGGACACCAAAGTTTAAAATATTAAATGGGTGTACTCTGCTGGCCACTACATGGTTTTCAAACTGGCATTTAATAATTTTTGAATTCTTAATGTCAGAATTACAGAATTATATCTACAACTATTTTTCGTGAAACCGTAATAAACCTTCTGATGGGATTTCTATTAAATATAACATGATTTTCCAAAATTTGTTGGAAAATGAGGAAAATGTTTATGAATAATTGACCAGAAAGCGAAGTTTGAAAATTTGTAAATGGGTATGCTTTTTGACCTAAAATAATTTTCACGATGGCATTAAAAAATTTTAAATTCTTATTGCCAGAATTTCAGAATTATACTTACAAGTATTTTTCAATTCTTCAGAAAATTCCGGAATTTACAACTTTTTCACATTTATAAGGGACTCCTAGTAAACTCCACATTGCAAAGTAATTTTCCAACGTAGTACAAAATCAACGATTTGGCACGTAAGTTATGCATAGGATTTGATTTATATGTGCCACAATTTTGAAAGGAAATTTTGTAGGAAAATGAGGTAGATGTTTATTATTTTACCAAATTTCAGAATTCTACCTTAGATCATCTGAATCATTCATAAACTTTTGAAAAATATAACCCTTTCAACCAACTTGTAGGGGGGTTCTGAAATAATTCCTGATTGAAAAGCAGTTTTTTAATCCAGTATGAAATAAATATTCTGCAACTACAGATATTCATAATATTTGTTTCAAATCTAACAAGAATGATGAAAGTACATATATATGATTTTCCGTGAAACCTTATTTAATCTTCCGAATTCTTCATAAAATTTTGGAATCTAAATTTTATACATTTATAGGGGCTTTCCAGAAAATTCCGCATTGCAAAATACTTTTAGAGTTCCGTGTCAAATAAAAGACTTGAAGCATAAGATATTCGCGGAATTGATTTTAAATATAATAAGATTTTAAAAAATGTCTATAAAAATGAGGAAAATATTTATGAATAAATGATAAAGAAAGCGGAGTTTAAAAATTTAAATGTGTATATTTTTAGCTAATAAACGGTTTTCAAACTTGTCAGGATTATATTTCTGAATATTATTCATACGATTATATTTCATTTTCTGAATTCTTCATAAAATTTTGGTAAATGTATTTCTTTAGGCCAATATATAGAGGGTCCTCAAATAATTCCGGACTGTAAAGCAATTTCGTAATTCAATGTCAAATAGACAATTTGGAACAAAAGATGTTTATTATATTTGTTTCAAATCTAACAAGACGCTGAAACATTGGTAGGAAAATTGGAAAAATATTTGTAGTTTTCCTGCGAATTTTTCATAAAATTGTATCAAATATAACTGTTTCAAGCAAATTTCTAGGAGATTCTTAAATAACTTCATATTGACATGTAACTTTCAAGTTCACTGCCAAATAAACACAGAAGATATTCACATCATTTGTTTCAAATATAACATAGCCGTTGTTTGACAAGCATAAAATTGGTTAACTGACAGTTGACTATGAAAAGCCTTTTTTTCTACCTTAGATTCTAACGAATTTTCTCTTTGTCTTGTCAAGTTTACTAAACTAAATTGAGTCGGAAAAGAAGGTTTCTGCGATTGCTAAACAAGCGTTAACGTGAATTTTTGCAAGCGGGACTACAAAAATATCAAGCCAGAAAATTATTAGCGAATAGTCAAAAAAAAATGTTGACATTCCGCCTCACAAACGACAACCGACTCCTCTTTACGGTTTGTTTCCGTAACTTCAATCACAACCCCCATACGCACGCAAAAAATTTATTAACAAAAAATTTGCAGTTGACATATATTCCCGTTTAAAATTACGGCCATCAATCACAAAAACAATTCCAATAAAGCGTGGGGTTTTTCTAAAGCTCGATCCGACACAAAATCCTATTTGTTATATCCGGAATATACTTGCGCGGACCTTTCTCCCTTAACTTTGTCTTCATGATTTATTTGTCTGTATATTTTCATCATTTGCGTGTTTGGATTTCAGGGCACAAACTACAATCGGAGAAAATCAAAACAAACAAAGCCCTGAGCTAAGAAAACCATTAATGTAAAAGCGATGTGGGTCGATGCTAAATCTACCCGATAATTCCACAGTTGGCGAGTTCCTTTCAGGAAGTTTCAGGAAACCGTCTGCGATAGAACAGGACTCGAACGTTCGAGATGGAAGCTGCAAATGGCCCTTCGCTATATTGACACGGGTTGTTACTTCCCGAGAGCTTAATTTTAAAAGTTAAATTAGGGTTCCGCATTAGAGTTTGGGGAGAGGGAACAGAAAAATAAAACAAAGCTCGACAATGGTGAAAATACGCGACCTCATTACGTTATTCCCTGACAGTATCTTAATTACAACTAAATTCATATAAGTTGAAATGCGCAAAGAGGAATTAGCCAAATCTGGATGTAAGATCGCGGAGAACAAGGAGCAGGTCTCATCTACATACCCTTCTAAACATTCTGCTGCTTTGAAGAAAACTTTTGAGTGGGTTAAACTTCAGACGTTGTTCTCAAGGAAAATATTTCATAACTGGGTTATGAAAATATAAAATCTTTTAAGAGGTAAAATTTCAGAAGAAAAAAACTAGTTTTTGCAAAAAATATAATTTGTGGAAAATTTCACCTACTGCTAAAGAATATGAATTTGATTACACAATTAGGGAAACGTAATTCAAAATCGCCTATTTTTCACATTACTGTATATACAAGTTTAATTAGTTTTTGATTAAGTGAAAAACTTCCAACGAAGCAAAATAACTTTTCATAAATAAAGTTTCGAATAAAGTTCAACAAGGTTGAGGAAAACAGCAACCATTTTCCGGATGACTGATGACTTTTAGTTGGAGAGAAATGTTTTTAAAAATAGGGACAAAACGCAATTTTCATTCAGGTGCACAAATCTAAGTAACTAGATTTAGAAAAATGTAGTTATGAAGTATATATAAATATATAATGTATTTGCAATGTATAGCTTCAAGGATGATAGGTCGGAGCAGTGGCCTCCATATTCGCCGGATTTAACTCTCTGGAAATTTTTCATGGAATAGCACCAAACGAAATGTACTAATTGATTTAGTTGCCTTAAACGTGTGAAATATACGAGAAATGGTTTGAGTAGGTAAGAAAAATGTGGATAAGCAATGCAGCAAAAGACGCACTGTATTAGCATTGTATCGCTTCAAGCGTCATAAATTGTACTTGTGGCCGCCATCTTCTCCTGATTTAATCCTCTAGATATAATGTCAAAAGAAATAAAGCCTTCTTTCTCACTTTTCAATTTATCCTGTATTAATTTCCGTACAATACATTTTTTCAACTGTCATAAGTAGGTCGTCACATTCGTCTGATTTAATTTGTTGGTCAAATTTTTCATAAACTAACGTCATAAAATGTATTACAAAGAAGTAATTTACGAGAAATAGTTGGAAATCATTAGAAAATGGTAGACACGAAATGTATACCAATACAAAATACATATATGCAATGTATCGCTTCAATCGAAAATCGCGATAGTGGCCGGCACGTTCGCCGGATTTAACTCCCTGGATATTCTTTTATGAAATAACTCAAACGAAATATATTTAATAAAATTTACAATTTTGATTCGTTTAGAAATATGAAATTAACTAAAAATGTTTTTGGATTTTAAAACAGAAAATACTGAGAATTGACTTCATGAGCGAATCATTCTTCTCCATAATCTTCTTCTTCTTCGTCTGTGTATAGGTCAGTGACCTGTTAATTACCTACAATAGAGTAGGTTCTGTGAGCCCTCTATGGCACGTGTGCCGGGCAGGAGGCTAGTCTAACCCGTCGAACAGAGAAGAGAAGTTCCACTACAAGGTTTACGATTCTCAACGAAGTTTGTATGACAACCGGGACCGACGGTTTTACGTACCCTCCGAAGCACGACCGGTTGCATTTGCCACTTCTCCATAATGATTTCTTTAATTATTGAAAAAATAGAAACACGAAAAAATAGTACCACAGAGATTTAAGTAAAACACTTGTTGGTATTTATTTGTTATTTATTTTCTTAAGAAAATGCCCAAATGTTTCGTTTAGAATTCATGGTTTTCGATATATTAAGTAGTTAAAAAAAACCGACGAACTGGAATTAATGTTTACAATTTTTTAGAGAAATACAGCATTCCAAAACAAGGGATTCTTAGAACATTATAAAGAGGGATACTTAGGCGCGTAGTGTTTCGGTACCATTACGTCTACGCTGGAAATCTAATTTAACAATCCCTTTATGTACATTTAACTACGTAATTTGTTGTGTTCATAAAATTTAATTTAGCTCTACTGTTGTACTTTCTATTTTACAAATTTATGAATAACATTCATTTTTAATAACAGGTTATGTACTTACTCAATTAACATTACTTTGCAATAGTTTGCAGGAAAACTTTGCATACTTCCCACTTGTCACACTTGTTTGTCTTATCCTACTTTTACATTCATAGTACAATTTTTTATTTATCATAAACCGATGGTAATTTCTTGTTAAAAAAACAAGGTTGGATATTTTTATCATCGACTGCTGTCAGTACAACAATAATTACGCCAAGTTTTCGATTCATATTTAAAAACGGTAGCAGATAAAAATTTTAATTTTATGCTAGAAATTACAGTACATTTTTTATACGGGCTTATGTAAGTACAAGAAAATTAAATTAGTGTAAGTTTGTTTTCTATAGCCACGATCTTTCCATTTATGAGGCTTTTCTGGCTTTTTTCCTGTATTTGACCTTTTTTATGATATATGTATATTCTTTGAGGCTTTCGCGGTTTCTCGAACTGTCAATATTACAATTTACTTTCGGCTTAGACCGCGTTGTCATTTGGGAACTACACCCAGCATTATCAGGTAAGCCCCGACCTGTAGCTTATCTGCCTTTACAAGCATTTGCTCTAGAAGTTTGAGCAATATTTGTTCGTAAGCCCTGCCTGCCTAAACAGGGCCGTGTGCTTATATTATTCAAACCTTGGGGCGGACAAGGATTTGATCTTGATGTATTTTGTTTGCCAGGAAATTAATACTTAATCGGCTTATGCCTGTTAGCTGTTTGTGAACCCATACAAACTAGCGTTTCGCAAGACATTGCAGCTTGCATCTTACATTATTTTTCAGATAAGGGAATATAAAGTAATCTAAAATAATCAAGCCTGGGGATCTAGGTGGCAATTCTGGATTTGAAGGTAAACTAGTTATTCGATCGTCAAAAAAAAACGAAGGTAATTGAGGGTCTCTTGAGCCTTGAGTGTGGGCCGTTGCGCCATCCGGTTGTACTATTAATTATAATAATTATAATATTAATTATAAATATAATATAAAAAATAATATTAATCAAACCTTGGGGCGGACAAGGATTTGATCTTGATGTATTTTGTTTGCCAGGACAATAATACTTAATCGGCTTATGTCTGTTAGCTGTTTGTGAACCCATACAAACTAACGTTTCGCAAGACATTGAAGCTTGCATCTTCAGAGTGAATATAACACTGAACTCAAATCCGGGAAGCGGAGGTATTTAAACTTCTTTGGGCCAGTCGGGCAGAACGACGGAGTTCTGGTTGGCTGTCACCGTTGGGCAATGACGGATCCGGTGGAGCGTGATCGTCTGGCAATTAAATGGTAAATGTTATAATTCACATCGACCAACCATTATACCTCTTTTCCTGTGCCTTCTGGGTCGTCTACCTAAACGCGCAAAAGCGCACTGCAGCCAATGTAAAAAACAATACGTATAATATACAACGAAATAAATTGCTCACGGAGCCTTGGCTTTGTTATGATTTCTTGACATTGGGGGTTTCTGTATAATATCTCAAAAGATGGTAATTTCTAATAAGGTAAAAAAATCCACTAAATTAAGTCCAAACATTCTGTATTTAAAAAAATACAACGGAAAAGATCTTTATAAACGCAGCTATGATGCCCACAGAAAACGCTAACTTAGATTGGTTGGAGTCACTTTAGTATTTACGTAGTCCCTTAAAAGTATGCCATGCTTTTTAGGCATTTTGTAGTCGTAGGTTTTATTTTGTTTAGGTTGTTTAAAAATTATATCGATAAATGGTAGGAGGCAACTTTCTACGTCATTTCACGAAAAAAATTCGTCTGCATTTGGGTCTAAAAACACTTCGTTGTGGAGCTACAGCCCTTTGAAATTACAAAATTAAAAATTGTGATTAAACGACAGACGTGGAACGGGACAGAATATCACGCTACCTTAGAAACATATACCGAAGTACTAAATATCTATCCCTTGACAACAAGGCGAAACATATAAAATTCTAAACTGACCAACACTATCTTATAGATATGTATATTATATAAATATGTTCGATACTATGTACCTGCACTTTAGTTTGACTGTAAGCCAGTTTTTGGATGTAAGTTATCCTAGGTCTGTTCTACTGGCCAGCAAGGGCGCCTAACCCAAATCAGTTGAATTTTTTGCTTTAGAGACATCTAAAAAGTTTAATTTACGTAAGACGTGTAATAAATGGTAATTAATTACTCAGGTTCTTCTAAATTGACAACCGTTTCTCCGTGATTTTTACCTACTATCAGTAGTTAAAGGTAAGTTCAATGCAAGGTTATGTTTCCAGCGTCCTTTTATATAGCATGGAGGTATGGACACTCAATAGAGAAATTAGTAAATAAAACAGAAGCGGTTGAACTCTGGATTGCAGGCTAATGTTAAAAATATCATGAGTGGAGAGAGTGACGAATGAGTAAATGCTACAAAAAAGATGAACAAAAATAAGGAAGAATTCCTATAGGTATACTGTCAAGAAACGATTATTGGAATACATGGGCTACAGGAGGAGAGGAGGTAAATATGACTTACTGCAACAGGTTATACAAGGAAAGATATATGGCAAACGAACGGTAGGAAGAATATCCTGGCTGAAAAACATACGCCAATGATATGACCTCACGAGATCTATTTAGAGCAGCAATGACCAAAATGCCGATGTAATGATGATTATGGACATCCGTTAGGATACGGCACCTGCAGAAGAAGAAGCTCAACAGAGAAATATTGGCAAATATATGTAAAGGATGTACAGCAAAGTGGTAAATGCCTACAAGTGCAGTCTATCTAAGACAGCTTTACATATTTGACCTTTTTACCTTACCAATAGCGTTTACGAATCTACTAACTGTTTGCTATGCGATTAACCCTTATACTAGGGCGAGGTGCGATGTGAGTGTCTATTATGTAAATATGGAGCACTACTGTGTTAAATATTTAAATTTATTATATGACCCACGTATGGCCGACCTTAATACAACAAATCAATAAGTGGACAAACCTTAACGTTTAAAAAGTGTAATACGTAGTAATGTTTTATTATTAGTTTTGTATTTTATTAATGTTCAAATATAAACAGAAATGTTTAAATCAAAACCCCGTCTGAATACAATTCCACTAATTAGTGTAATTAAAGGTTGGTCGCGACTCTTGTTAGCATATCCAAGGCAATTGATTTCCTATAATAACATTTTGACAGTTAAAATTCGAATGAAATTCTTACGAGACTGGGAGTACAATACGGCGATCAATGTCTTTCTAAAAGTCGGCTGTTTGAGTGGTCGAAATCTTTTCGATATGAAAAAACTCGTGTAGAAAATGAGCCTCTTGTGCTACCTTCTGTAGTTCGGCTGATTGTAAAAATGAAAAAAAAGTTATTGTATTTATTCGGGAAGACGGTTAACTGTTCTAAAAGATGTTTAAAATGTACTAATTAGTGTCGAAAGTGTTGAAGACATCATATAAAACAACTTAAGCACCATACGGTAAGTGCCACGTGGAATTCCGCCCTTGTTGCCGGAGGACACACGTTGAATGGTTTGTAAATCGCTTCTTCTTTACTGCTGCGATATGAGAAAGGAAGACATAACTGTTAGGACTTAATTGTAACAACTGATGAAACATGGGTACATTACTTCACCCCTTAGGCAACCCGTGCAAGCATGCAGTGGTTTCACACCACATTTCTAAAGCCAAACTAAGCAAGATCTGTGGTATCACTTTGAATTCTCAGGGGATGCTTTTTGTTGATTGCGTTACAGAATGTCATACAATTAATGCAGATTTTTATTCGACATTTTTGCGCGATAAAATTAAGCAGGCTATCAGGAACAAACGGCAGAGAAGTTCTGTTTGTTTTCTCGAAGACAATGCTCGCTCTCATACCGCTGCAAGAACAATCGGTGGCGCAAGTGCATCGCTAGGCAGAGGGGCTACATTGAAAAATAATACACTTTCTATCGGTATATTGCAATACCTTCTTTCTATAAATAAATTCTGTTTATATTTGAACACATCTGGCATAGAAAAAACTGTTTTCTTGTTCTTGTGTATTTTGTATGGCTAAAAGAAGTTTTCAAATCACTCAAATTGATTAGAATTTTTGACGCTTATCGTAAAATTCCCATGCAGCACTTTATGCTCATTTATCTATTTTTAGAATTTTAGACAATAATTTCCAAATTCTTTATACCTAAAAGTCCCTGCTATATTATATTATACAAACTGAAACCTGAGGCTTTGCATTTAGTAACAAAACAAAAAGGTAGGTTCGACTCCTGCTCGGAGCCTTAATAAAACATAATATTCAAATTTTAAAATCATATTTTGACTTGATCGTCCCGTAAAGTCTAGTACTTTGAGATTTTCTCAAATTTTATACTTAGCTTTGTTACCCGAATTGAGGCAACAAAATTTTAGGACTGTGTTTACAGAAATATGAAATCTGCTTTGTGCGGCTTCCATTAACTAATTAGCATTGTTGTTTTCGGATTTCTGAGCCCTCCAAATGAAAATACCAAAGTTTAAATCCGCCAAACTTGATTTACAACAACTTCGGCTTCGGGCATTTTGTAATCAACAAAACCTATTTTAGCTTGTATATGGGGTTAAAATTTCAAATTATAAATTATATATGACGAGTCAAAAGAGAGGGATTGCTTGATCTCTAGAGTTTTCCATTAATGCCCGCTTGCTTTTTCGCAAATTTGTTAAAACCTTGCGGCCCTTCCGACAGACACACAAAATGATATTACACTTTAAGATAAACATTTTACATGCTCTTTCGTTAAATTTCCATTTTTCTATTTGTATTCAAACAGATTCAGTGCTTTTTTTCTTTTGAAAAACATGGTTTGTAGGAGGATATCTTTAAACTACGTTAGCCTTAAATTTCGCTTACATATATTTCCCATCAGGATAAATATACCGATGGAAATTGCGAGCTGTTTTTCTTACTTACATAAAAACAATATAAAAATATTTTTAATGTATTGCCAGCTCTAAAACTCCTGCAAAAATGTTTACTTTGCAACTGTATCCATGGCGCACGAGCCAGAAAAAACTCCAAGAAAACAAACAAAAAGATTAATTAATTGAAGCACAGACAGTATGTAATTATTACAGTCAGAGATTTTACTAGCCGATGTCGTCACTGCTTAATGTAAGCGCTTGAAATAACAGTGACGCTATTTTTCCACCAAAAATTTCAATTTCACTTGACGTTTTTAAATTTCCCAGCCGAAAGCTTAAATCCAAACGCGAGCTTGATTTCGCGGCGCAAAGGGCTCACTAATCGGTTTATTTGCAGATTTATAACGCGCTGTAGATTTTCTCTTCATGTTTTGCTTAGCTTTTTCCTGGCGATACGATCTACCCCACGTAGTTATCTTTTTGTTCATCAATTTCAACTTTACAAGCAGTTATCGTAGTCGGTATATCGAGCACACTTGAGTGCGCTAACGCATAAAGGCTTGGGTTTCTGGGTATTTTAGTGTTTTGTGTTCGGTACGCTTCATTGTGTTTTGTATTTGTCCCTTATGGTTTTGACATTTTCGAGGTTTTTTTGGAATTTGATCAGCATGCACATTTCTCACGAGTAAATTTGATAACATTGTACTGTATCTCGGTAATTAAATATCTCTTTATTAAAAAAAATGTGAAATACTTTATGACATGTGTGATAAGACATAAATCTTGCATATTGTAGTATTGCTCAACAGATAAGCAACTAAATTACCGTTAGAATACTTAGTGTGAACAGTCGATTGTTTTGTTATATGGTCAATAACTTTACAATAGCACCTGGTAACTTGAAAACAATATTCAGGCATTACTGTTGGTACTTTCGCTAAATTTATTTAACTTCAATACGAGGAGCTCTCCACAAGTTTTCAGCACTTGCATTTATTCACGTAATTTTTACATAACGCAACAGTGTTAAATAGATGAGCAACTAAATTAGACGTAATGCCATTATAAAAATATTAATATCTATTTTGCTTAGGTTAACTGGAACTTATATTCTACGTAAAATAGTATTATTATACGATTTTCGCTAGTCCAAAAACGTTCAATTAGCACCTTTTAGATTGAAAAACACTTATGAACTTCTACAAAACTAAAGAAAAATATGAGAATGATATTGCCTTATCTAAACTAACAAAAGTAGAAAACTCCTGAGAAAATTATGACGAAACCGAGTTCATTAAAGCAATTTTGATCGGAAATTTGAATCATTCCTAGTACGCGTTACAACCGAACCAGAAAATGCACAAAAAGATAAGTAATCGAGAAAAATTGAACAAGACAAAAATTTCAAGTTATTGATATTTAGACAACAAATGTAAATTTAAAAGAGAATAACTGGATATATTTTTTAATTATATTGGTTTTATCACATTTTCAGTTTCAAAATGTTACTCAAACAATTCTTAGTATTTTTTCTCAGAGTTTTCCTGCTGCAGTAAATAATATTAATATAACAGCATATAAATTTTGATTAGAATGTTTACACCCAGTCTTTGATATACATTGGGTCCAAAAACTTTGGACTGCTACCTCGTAACGTGAAAACTATACATACACAAGCATATACAATGTTTTAAATTTATAGAATGTACAAAAAAATAAGTAAAAGATCGTTTATGCAATTATAGTCAAACTAAGATCAATAACTGATTTCTAACAAGAGGGAATATCATTTATAGTTTGCGGCACAAGCAAAAGTAAAAAGTGATATACAGTGTGTCCCAAAACGTACCGGCAATATTATAAGGATGAATTCAAGGACTTATTTAGAGTCTAAAGGTCCATATAAACATATGTCCTAAACGTAACCGTTAACGAATTATTGTTCATTTCATAATTTATGTGGGTAAAATTTTAGTTCAACGGATTTCTGAAATATTAATCTAGTTGCCATGATCGCGCCTTTTGTTTGGTAACATTTGAACATCGTTTTTAACAAATTATTGTTAATAACTTGTCAGTTTATTACTGTGGTACTGTTATTGGAATCTTCTTTGTATCCTTATTCCCATCGTAATTCACAAGTGATTCAAAATGCCAGTGTTACTTTCAAATGGAGAATATGCAGATATCCATTATGTTTACAGTCTGTGTGATGGAAGTGCTTTAGCAGTACAACAAGAATATCGTAGATGATATCCCAATAGAAGACTGCCTACGCGTGCAGTTTTCTTTAATTCACATCGTCAGCTGAGGGAACATGGCACTTTCAAAGCAAGACATGCAGTCGGCCAAGGAGTTGTCCGTAGACCCATAAACGATGATGAACAAGCTTTTGATTTCTTACACGAAGATCCGTCTTTAAGTATGCGAAGAATTGCATTATGTACTGGAATATGTAGAAACCAAGTTTGGAGAATAATATGAGGTGCTCGCTTACATCTGTATCATCATCAAAGAGTTCAAGCTCTAGGTAATGATTTTGAAGCTCGTTTAAGATTTCGTAATTGGGTACAAAATAATCAAAACCTACCGCATATTTTATGGACCTACGAAGCTTCTTGTACACAAGATGATAACAATAATTATCATAGGTTTCATGAATGTTCTGCAGAAAATCCTCGTTTAAGGAGACACTCGCATTTTCAACATAGATTTAGTGTTAATATGATACCTGGTATTCTTAATGAACGTCTGCTTGGACCATCGCCGTTTGAATAGTGCGAATTACGAATATTTTCTAGAAAACTCTTTACCCTTATTACTGGAAGATGTGTCGTTAAATATTCGACATACAATATGGTATCAGCACGAGAGGGCACCAGCACATCACTGTCTTCGGGTTAGAGCTTGGCTTAACGCACATTTTCCGGGAAGATAGATTGTAGTAGGAGGACCCGCAGTACGGCCACCGCGATCGCCGAACCTGACTCCATTAGATTTTTATCTTTGAGGTCAGATGATACAGATTGTTCATGTAACTGAGGTGCACAAGGTAGAAGAATTACGTCAAAAAATACAGCAGGCTGCCTTTTTTGTTACGAATAACCCACCAACCATATTCAGAACGCAGGGATCGTGCGGCTTTGTATATCTAACACAATGGAGATAACTTTGAACATTTTTTGTAAATAAAATAATTTTTATTCCCCTGAGTGGATTCTGCTGTACTTTTTAATGAAACACCCGGTATTTTTAATGTTAATATTTTTTGGAATGGATTTTTCAGTAAGATACAGACATTTCCACGTACTATGATGGAATGTATATTTCAAGGGATGGAATCTTCATTGGGATGTGGTTTAACATGTGATTCTTATAAACACATTTTCACTAGTTCTAGGGGTCTCTAATATTTACTGATTTTATTATTATTTGATGTTTATGATACGTGTTTCCTGACTTAAACCTAAACATTCAGGATTGATAATGATAATCAATGAAGATAGTCTGTATTTAATATTTAGGTATGGTTTACATGTACATTCTACAGAAATGTATGAAAACTAAACCCAAAAATTTGTTATTTTTCTTACTACCAATCTAATATAATTTGAAATTTTAACAAAATATCGGTTGAATCCCTCGAAAAACTTAACAATCTGCATTTTGAGCATTGTTTGCCAATTGGTAAGTATTAATTTATTAACTGGTAAGGCTATATGGGTATGCGTACAGTTACAGAATTTCCCAACAGTAGCAATGAATTTTATATTTAAATTTGTAGCTAAACCCAACACAATCCTTATCTGAATGTTTGGGATATATTTTTAATTCAAATCCAACGTTTTTTGTCCAACGCTGATGATTACTAACTATTAGGTCCTGCAATATTTACTGATTTTTGGTATTATTTAATGTTTATGAGACATGTCTCCTGATTGAAATGCAATCATTCAGGATGGATAACAAATTAGTCAACGAAGATGGTCGGAAAGTAATATTTAGGTACGTAGGTTTTATACGTACCTACATTCTACACAGACGTACAAAAACTAAATTCAAAAATTTATAATTTTTCTTACTACCAATCTAATATAATTTAAAATTTTAACGAAAATATCGGTTGAATTCCTCGCAAAACTTAACAATCTGCATTTTAAGCAATGTTTGCCTGTTGGTAAGTATTAATTTATTAATAGGTATGCCTATATGGGTAATGGGTATACATACGTGCAGTTACAGAATTCCCCAAGCAGTATTACTGATTTTTATATTTTAATTCGTAGCTAAACCCAACACAATCCTTATTTGAATGTTTGGGTATATTTTTAATTCAAATGCAACGGTTTTTTGTCCAACGCTGATGATTATTAATTATTGGGTCCTGCAATATTTACTCATTTTTGTTATAATTTGATACCTTTATGGCCGGCATGACAACATTCGGCTGTTTAAGTAAACAAATCATTAAGGCAGTTCATACCTAATATACCGGGTGATTCTAAACATGTGCGAAAAGCTTTAACTACGTGTAGCTGAGATTATTTAACCTCTAAATCACATAGAAAATATTTTCAAATTCGTTGCGGTGGATGTGGGGTTAAAGGTTTTTTTCATCAGTTCCCTAAAATGTAAGTAACTTTTTTGTTTCTTGTCCCGTTTTAATAAAGTTAGTCGTTTCGGAAAGCTAACAATCAAAACTTAATATTGAGTCAAGAAAAATATAAAATTAGATGTGAAAATGTGGATGTAATCTGACCCAAATTGAAAACTTTGGTATAAAAATTTGGAAATTAGTTGTGTGTATTTAAATTGTTATATCTATTCGAATTTTTCTTAGATAACCCTTTAAATATTAAATATTCAAAAAAATAGAAAAAAATGTATTTTTGGAAAATAGAATATTAGTACAGAAGCTGCAAAAAAAGTTAGGTTAACCATTTTATTTTCAAGATATACTCTAATTTACACTTCTGGGTCCGATTTCATCCATTTTCCACGGTCAATTGTAAATTTTCACTGGAAATTAAGCTTTCGCTGTTAGCTTTCCAAAGCAACAATAAAGTGCAACGGTGCCGAAATTGCAAAAAATACTAGGTAATTTACGAAATAAATATCCTCAGCTATACCACGTGGTTAAAGTTTCTCGCACATTTTTCGAATTACCCTGTGTAGGTAAGATTGGTACATTGAACAGGAATGCAGTTACGATTGTTGCAAAAATGTAGCAAAATATTCAATATTTATAGCTATAACAAACAAAATTATTATCTGCAAGTTTTTACCCATTCTAGAGTTAAATCTAATGTTTTTTGTGTATGCTTGTAGATTATGAATTAAAACAGCTGTAATTGGCGAAACATTTAAAGCTTGATTCCTGAAAAACTCGCAAATTATTTTATAGCAAAAATCATTGAAACTTTATTTACAAAAACGATTTCAAACATTAATTAACTGAAAACATCTGGATTAATAAATTTGTTTAATTTTTGTAATATGATAATTTTTGAAAATTTTAAGTTGAAAAATGCCGGGCTCAAAATAATCCTAACCTCAAACCATTAGCAGGACATAAACAATCTTAAATTTAAATATTAAAAGTTGTAAAGACCATAATTTGAACTCGTAACAGTCCACAGAATAGCCCTCCTTGTTTAGCTTTGTCGAACGATATAACCCCACTTCATACCAACTGTAACTATTCCATTCTTGCTTTTCCAATAAATCATTGCATATCATTATTTACTACCAACGAACGATGTGGTAATGGTTTCCTCAATAATTACTCATTCAACAGATAATTAGAGTAGCCACAGGTAAATCAAGTCATAGACATCATAAGCACAGTAAAACGATAAACTAGTCTTATCTTATTTATAATTTATTATTTCTTGTGCCTCGGTAGGTTGTGAGTTATTGCTATTAGCCGTATGTTTTGAAATTTGTTAATACTAAATTTGTTTTGATACTGATGCTGTTTATAAGAATGCAGTGTTTCACAATAAAAGCAACAATAACAATTTTAAAAATCAACTAATAAACACTCCTTCAATTATTTTCAGACACAAAATTATTTAACAGAAAAGATTTAATGTGTTTTGTAAGATATCTACTCGATTTTTCTACTACTTTCTGCCTTTGCAATAAGCTCGTGCCATGATTTGAGTAACATTGGTTTAAAAAGTATTTTTGTCAATATATTACAGCAAACAAAGCAAATCAAAACATTTATTTCCTATTCCTATTAGTTATATCCGAGATCACTTTGTATCCCAGGTCGCGTTAATTGTTGCACCGTAGTTGCATTGTATTGTATTTCGATTGAGCGAGATCTAGGACGCGGTTTTCCAAGCAATCTCTGTAATTGTTTGTTTGTTTTGATTGGGCGAGATGTAGGATGCGGTTTTTCAAGCAATCTCTAATTGTTTGTTTGTTTCGATTGGGCAAGATGTAGGACGCGGTTTTCCAAGCAATCTCTGTAATTGTTTGTTTGTTTTGATTGGGCGAGATCTACGACGCGGTTTTCCAGGCAATCTCTATAACTGTTTGTTTGTTTCGATTGAGCGAGATCTAGGACGCGGTTTTCCAAGAAATCTCTGTAATTGATTGTTTGTTTTGATTGGGCGAGATCTAGGACGCGGTTTTCCAGGAAATCTCTGTAACTGTTTGTTTATTTCGATTGAGCGAAATCTAGGACGCGGTTTTCCAAGAAATCTCTGTAATTGATTGATTGTTTTGATTGAGCAAGATCTAGGACGCGGTTTTCCAGGCAATCTCTGTAACTGTTTGTTTATTTCGATTGAGCGAGAACCAGGTCGCGGTTTTCCAAGAAATCTCT
>JABXWE010011712.1:0-21601 GCA_014611495.1 Limonius californicus | reverse complement strand
CAACTGCTCTATACGGATTGAAAACCACCGCAATCACGAAAGCCAACAGAATGGCACTCCGAAGGATGGAAAAGAAAATACTCAAACGATTTCAACTAACCACAGGGGAAGAAAACATTTCAACGGCACAAGAAATTCTAGAAGGGAAAACAATAACGAAACGGCTCACCACATCAAGAATCAAATACTGAGCACATATCCTAAGACGACCTGCCAACCATCCTCTACAGCACGCGTATGTCATGCAAACAGAAGAAAAGAAGATCGGAAGACCATGCTACACGTGGAATACATCATTGGAGAGGGACATTCAAAACACCGGCATACCTAAACGGACATGGGAGGAATGGGCACGAAAGAAAAGAGGATATCCGAAGAGAGGCAAGAAGAATCTACGCACTAATGGAAGAATACGATCAAGAATCCACTGAAGAAGAACAAGCTAACGGAGAAGAAGAAAAAGAAAGAGACTGAGGAAGGTGAAAATAAAGGAGAAGAAACGAAACAAGTACCAGTGGGAAAGAAAACGATGGATATCTAGCTGTCAACTGCAGAGCGGTAGGTTAGGGAAAAGAAGGAAGTACAATCCAGATTCGAACCTCCAACTAAGTGGTAAAATAGTTGTAATCAGTGCGGTAAGTATTAAGTAGTTAATTAGCCATTAGGAAACTAAGCAATCTGTTACCTTAAAACAATAGATAGATAAGAAATACGAACAATGTAAAACTTGATACCAAAGCTATTAGGTTGAAAGGCATAAGCGCATAACGGACAGTTTAAATAAGTTTGGGAGTAAATA
Organism: Limonius californicus; assembly: GCA_014611495.1. Lineage (NCBI taxonomy): Eukaryota > Metazoa > Arthropoda > Insecta > Coleoptera > Elateridae > Limonius > Limonius californicus. The sequence continues at coordinate 20,802 of JABXWE010011712.1, read as the reverse complement.
TTAAGTAGTTTAATAGTTATTAGGAAACTAAGATAGGTGCAATCCGTAACCTGAGAACAATAGATAGATGTGAAATAAGAACAATGTGAAACGTTGATATCAAAGTTATTAGGCTCAAATGTATAATCGCATAACGGTCTCGGTTACGTTCTCAAAAACCCCATTGATGCAGCAGCGGTGTCTTGCGGTATGCATTGCAAACATGCTCACGTTGTGCAATACCACACCCGATCCCGCCCTATACATTAAATCCCTACCCACCTACTGGCATGGGGTGCGCCGATGCTGTCTTTCCAGGTATTTTTAAATGTAGCATGTAGCATATGTCAATTTCTATCAATTTCAGTCATTAGAGCGTTAATTTAGTTCGCTTATATCATTTTTTTAAATAATTAAAGAACCCAATTGGCGGAATATCCGCTATTATATGTAATAATGACAGGGTGCAACTCAGAGTCGATGTGGTCTGTTCTGAAAAAGCGCCAGGATCGATTCGATTCGATTTTCGGAAAGAAAATTTTATTTTTAATTGAATTTTAGTTTTTTGTTAATGATAACAGTATTATATATCCGTTATTCAGCGGAACCATAAAATCTTCTCCCACGTACTACCTGTCCATTTTAAGCAACATTCCGCCTCCCCATCTTCGCCGCTCAAACGCCCTATGTAGAGAGTACAGAAAATTCCAGAGAAATCCGCAACTCGAGATTCACGAAGACATAATGCTTCTGGGCCACATACTACGTTCCAGAACAGCGCCCATCCAAACCGCTGAAGGCTTAATTGCCAACAGTTTTAGCCTGGAACAAGAACGGCAACGAGAGTGGCAAGATAGTATACCCTTCGACATCCACGCTATTCTCCACACCAAACAAACACCTCCTAGTTTTACTCTACCACGCAAAACATGGAGCAAATTAAACCGAATCCGTACAAGCGGTGGAACGTACGCCGCCTCTCTATTCAGATGGGGCAAATCCGAAACGTGTACATGCGACTGTGACGAAGGAAGCCAAGCAATCCACCATCTTCTCTAAGACTGCCAAAATAGGCCCAGTCATTGCACAATTGAAACTTCTTGTGGGCCGCCTCATCGGATGTTACTTGGATCGAAAATTTAAAGGTCAATATTTAAAATACCTAAGATAATTACGATACTCATGTGCAGCCATATGATAAATAAATAAATATTCACCTAATATATATAGCACTCAAATTTACCCCGTGAAAATTTAGATATGTTAATTATAAATGATTTGGGTATAGATGAAGTAGTAAAGGCTTTTAGACAATTGAAACCAAAAAAATCTGCGGGTCCAGATAACATTCCACCTTACATCTTCAAGGCATGTGTTGATAGTTTAGCATATCCCCTAACTATCATATTTAATTTGGCCATAAAAACAAATACATTTCCTAGCATGTGGAAGACGACAAAAGTGACACCTGTTCATAAATCAGGAAGTTTGCAAGACATTTTCAACTACCGACCTATATCTGTCCTCTCGGCTCCAGCAAAGATTTTTGAGCATGTCATTTATAACAGATTATATAAGCATGTCGTACCTATTATACGAGATGAACAACATGGATTTGTTAAATCCAAATCGGTTCAGACGAATCTGGTATTGTTTGTCAATTACATCACTGATGCGTTTGAAGCTGCCTCACAGGTTGATGTAATATACACAGATTTTTCAAAAGCATTTGATCGAGTTGATCATGACATTTTGTTAGGCAAACTTGTAAATTGTAATTTGTCACAACCCTTAATATCTTTTTTCGTAACTTATCTACAAAATAGATTGCAGTATGTTAATATAAATGGAATTTGTTCTGAAACATATAATATGCCATCTGGAGTTCCACAAGGTAGCAATCTAGGACCTCTTTTATTTCTAATTTTTATTAATGATATAACTAATCGCATAAAATATAGTAAATGTTTGTTATTTGCCGATGACTTAAAAGTTTTCAAAAATGTGATGAATTTAAAAGAGGCGGAGATGTTGCAAAAGGACTTAGAAGAACTTGTGAACTGGAGTCACGAGAATAAACTCTATTTCAATGCTGGAAAATGTAAAAAAATGTCATTTACCCTTAATAATGCGCAATACATGAATTCTTACATGATGAATAATAATCGCTTACAACAAATCGAGACAGTGTGCGATTTGGGAGTTACTTTCACCAAAACCTTAAATTTTCAAACACATCTAGACAATATTATTAGTAGTAGCATGAAGAATTTGGGATTTATAAAAAGGCAGTGTTCAAATTTTCATAATGTACAAGCTATAATTACACTTTTTAACTCCCTGGTGCGGTCGAAGCTGGAATACTGTGTTATAGTCTGGGATCCTGGTGGTATTATGCAGAGCAGAAATATTGAAACTGTTCAGAATAAATTTCTGAAATATTTGTATTTTAAAAGATATAACAGGTATCCTAGTTTCGAATCGTACCATGTAATTAGACAGGAATTCCAAATAGTCAAACTCGCACAGAGGCGTGTTATGCTGTGCACTATGTTTCTGTATAAACTACTCAACAGGAAAATCAATTGCTCCGATTTATTATCGTTAATCTGTTTTTATATACCGGCTTACAGATCTAGAAACCAAATACTTTTTCATATTCCTACTAGTAGAAAAACTCAAAATAAAAGATCGCCTATTGTCAAAATTTGTGCTGAATTTAACAACATTAATGCAAATTATCAAATAGATTTATTCTCAATGACCGAATGTAAATTTAAAAGAAAATTAATTGAAATTCTTAATGAGCAGCTATGGTAGGACTGAGCGATTTATTGCTGTTTGGATTATTTGTTTTTATATATATTTATTTTGGGGGGTTGTTCTTTCTTTTTGTTTTCTTTTTTTCTTTCTTTTCTTCTCTTCTCTGTTTGCAAGCCAACGATGGTATATTGTTTTATTTTAGTTCTTTTAACAGAACACTGTAATTAGGCAATGCCTGTTTTGTTCTGGTAAATAAATAAATAAATAAATATTGTTTACTTCGTAAAAATTACGCTGGACAGACTATACATTTCAAAAGTCAAATGTCTTGTGCGTTGAGCCTTATCCATTTTCTAATTTCTTCTAGAAAATTATAAAAGATTTGTCCGTCGATATACTAATGAACAATCTTTTCATTTCAAACATTTGAAACAACTTTGTTTCCCAACATAGTCCCCTAGACGATCAACACACTTAGTATAACGATGATGCAAAGGTTAACTGCCTTTAGAAAAAACTGTTTGTCCTGCACTGCGAACCACTCATTCACAGCAGCCATTACCTCTTCATCGTCCGCCAAATGAGCTCCTCGAAGATTTTCTTTTACATCGGCGAACATGTGAAAGTCACTGGGGGCCAGATCTGGCTAATATGAGGGTGGTTGTAAATTTTCAACTGAACAGAACGTCGCATTTCAATTTTCCACCCTATTTGCTTTATAGTCTCACGAACTATTGTTATGTGTTTTACGTAGTTGTATCCCGTTATTGTATGACCATGTGGTAAATAATCAACAAGAACTTCCTCAGATTCCCCAAAACACTCTTGCCATTATCTTTCCGGCCGATGAAGTCACACGGAAACCTAGGTTTTATCTACAGTTACAAATCTTTCCAAAACTCCATCCAAAACCGTGTCCATTAATCTCAAATTCCTCGAAGCCGTGAGAAACCGGGCCCTGTTATAATCTAGTGACAACATTTCCGGAATCTAACGTGGTTGGACTTTATTCAGAACCAATTCCTCGTGGAAAATTTTTTCAACGCTTCCAACGGAAAAACCACATGTCTCAGCAATATATTTGACCGTAATTCTCTAATCACTCAGTACAATATCATGGACCAAATCAATACTTTCTTGACTGACAACAGTTGTTGGTGGTCCAGCACCTGGTGCATGTTAACAGGACTTCCTCCCTAATTTGAAATCACGACACCAAATCTTAATTACTTGATCTGACGGGGTAGAATCACCCAACACTCCGGACATGTCATTATAAATTTCCTGCCTTCTTAAAAAGGTATTTTATGACAGCCCTTGTCTTGGTATTTTCCATTTCAACAAAATCACTGACACTCAGTAATATTAAATGTATAACTTTTATGAACAAGAAGATAGGCACCTGCATATATCAATGTCAACTGACATTTCTAGAAAAAAATTATTATTTGTCGGACAATGCCTTCTATGTTAGTGACAATAATTGATAAACCATCCTCGTATAGATGATAGTATTGACAAATGTGATGCCAATCATACCAGAAGGATTGTTTTACATTAAGTAAGATTTTGTTTATTTAAATTATTTCATTAATTACGGAATCACTCCCAAAAAAAAAAAGGGCGCAACTCCACCCGACATTAATATACTAGCTACGTGCCTGCAGTAGAATGTTCGATACAACGTGTATACACAAGCAAATTACTTATACCCTACATTTTATTGAATCATCATGCACCTGCCTGTCAAATCGTCTCCGGGAAATATTTTTTACTCCAGGAAACTAAGCCAATTAGTATTTGAATGGTTTTACCTACGTGCATACGACACTTATAATATTTAAATTTTTTTGTTAATCTTTGATTATAAATAATAAGCTTCAATGAATATGACACAGCAACTTAGAGTAAAATACAACATATTTAAAATGATAGCATAAGACCATAACGATAAAGTATTACAGTCAATTCAATAAGTTACGTTTCCTTGCTTTGTTTACGATAATTATCCAATGTAAATTTAGCAGGACTGCAATAAACCAATTTTAGCAATTTTGATGTAACACCTGCTGTCAGTTAACTGTAGTATGGCATAATTCAATCAATCTAGTACGATGAGTTGTCTCTTATCAGTTTAATATATGATGCAATAGCTATTTCATCAGTTTTAGGAACCAATTACCCTTATGCAATATTTTTGAATGGATAAGAAACCCGGTATAAAAATAGAAAATAATATTTTTATTTACGCTTTCACGAACAAGGCTATTAGTCTAATCCGGAAATCGGCCCCTGGTTTATAGCGCCAGGATCATCCGAAACTATCGCGAGACCCCTTCGACGCTCATTCTTAGATGTAATTTGTACTTATACGAGTGACACACCGCAAATTAGGGTTTTCAATAATTTTATAAATTCATTTAACCTAAACAAATTAACGTCATAATGACTGTAATCGACAACAATTTACACGAACTAATATGCAATTGCATAATGCTGCATATAGAGGTATAGAAAGACAGCATCCGAGCTACTATATTTCCCGCTATGTTATTTCCAGGTAGATGTATTTTTTTTTTATTTTACACTTTACGTTAATACCGCACTAATTTGAACTGATGGACAAAATTAAAAACATTTTGCAAGTTATTTTAGGAGAACTGATGAAGAACACGATTTTTTTAAATGGAGTGTTGCAGAGAACGACTTCTTAGTATTGATCCCACTCAAAATATTAATTTTTGTCAAATAATTTTAATAAGAAGTTTCTAAAAATTGTTTAACCTCGTCGGGAGAACCATAAATTATATACAGGGTGAATAAAAACTAAGTAACATCGATGCTACAGCCTTAAATAGTAACTTTACGAAAAAAAGTTCAAGTTATTTGCCACAGTTTGGCGTTTTTCATTTTTTTTCGATTGCCATATGTTTTAGCTATGACGTCATCGACATTTTTTTTAAATGGCAACCTATACTTTTGTTGCATGACCAGTCAGTGCTTTTTATTCTCTATACAGCCATGTAAAAATATCATACATTTGCATAATAAAAATTTCAAGAACAATCACGATAAACATTTATTTATGTCACTGGCAACATTTTTCATCATGTACACTTATTGTAAGATAAACAAAAGACAACAACGAATGGAACCATAGTTCTACAATCAAATGCAACTTGCATATTTTTCCTGCTAAATCAAACATGTAACAGGTCTCTGCTATAATATTTAAAAATATATGAAACATCTTACAGACACATTTCTGCAATAATTAAAAAACGCTTGTGCAAGTCTTCCAGGTCTTTATCAACATCACACAAATTTATCAACATCCCAGACGCGTGTTGCGAAAAAATATTTCTTTATCAACTTTGGAAGCGTTCTATTCATCCAATTAACATTTTTGACCTACTCATACATAAGGGATATTAAAAAAATTAAGGTATAATTATAAGCCAGATTAATGGTTTTCAATTTTCAATTCGGACATGTGATCCGCAATTTATCAGGTTAGTAAAAATAAGTGAATTCTCAAGCGAAAATGTTTTTACAGAATTTTGTATTTCAAATCCGCCCGATTGTTTATGTCTACAAACTTCCAGAAACTCAAGTTTGGGTACCTAAGCTAATAGATTTTTTCGGCGCATCCACTGCGCCATTCTAAATGACAGATCAAAGTATAATTACACAATTTGGAAATCGTTCGGGTTAATAGGGAAGTATTTTATTTTTCAACACTATGTAGCACTGGAACTGTAATTATAAAATGTATAAATAATCCACTTCTGATTATTAGGGTGAATAACATTTCAACAAGTTGGTCACTTTGTATATGATAAGAGATCAATCAAAAAATGATTTTGTATTGCATAATATTTACCTTCACTAGAAATGTCCATACGTCGCTTCAGTTAAATATAATCTTTGAATTATACGCCTACGTAGACCTGATATTGAACCATATGACTGCGTGAATCATTTATCACCTACATGATTAACTAAATTTGCCCATAATATAAATCAACACGCAAAGAAGTAAACATTAATAATAAAATATGACTCAATATATGCAGTATACTACCGTTCATTGCATTATACAACTCATACAAATGTTTTACTAAGTATTAAATACGTATCCCTGCACAAATTAAAAAAATATGTGATAGAAATACCTTCGTCTAGAATTCTGTATTACTTCTCTTAATAAAAACTATCGCTCAGTATATTGATCTTTAAGTGGAAAGAAGAGTAGTTAATTAACTATATTATTCAAGTGCACTCTTATTGCACTAAATCTGTCGTCAATTAACCGCGAAATGGCAATTAGCAATAATTTCCAATGCACGTATTTTCTCGTTTTGATTTGCACTTAACGTTAACGCATCGGTATTTTTCTTTGTAAATTCGACATATAATGTGCAAGTACAACAAACAAATTAGACGGCTTTAAAAATACGCATTAATTTTATTTAAATTGTTGGGTGCGTAATCTGTCTGTCAGCCCATCGGACTCTGACATGGAAGATGCCGTCTGAGCCTATCTAGCAGGCTGTGATATTTTGAAACAAACTTTGCTTGACATTTTAACGTAGTTGTTTACAAGTTTAATTACAGTGAAAGTTCTGGAATATACTTGAAGGTTTTTAAAATACATAATTTTAAAGTACTTAATCCTTTCCCCAAGAAATCATGGAATTGATAAAGAGCAATATAGAGTTGTGATCTTTGACAATTTCACGCGTGGCTTAAGCCGTAAAAATGTTTTGACGAAATCAATCGAGTGTTTGGTGTAAAGTCGTGTTCCTTAGTTACCGTAAAGAGGTGGAACAATGACTTTCAAAGTGGTCGACTTTCCTTAAATGACAACTTTCGAGCTCCTAAGCCAAAAACAGCAGTTACAGAAAAGATGATTAGTCTTGTACGAAACATGATTGAAGAGAATCAGCATATTACTGCCAGAAGTAGTAAAGTAACTTTAAAGATTGGTGTGAAAGCAATTGACAGCATTTTAAATAAACATTTGATGGCACGTAAGCTTTGTGACGGTTGGATTCCCCACAATTTGACTCCAGTTCAGAAAGGAAACCGTGTGGTATGGTGCAGATCTACACTGGATCACTTTGACAATGGATTGCCTCATTTGATGTACAACATCATTACATATGATGAAACGTGGATATATTATTATGACCCGAAAGAACAAAAAGATGGTCGCCACAGTTTTTGGAATTACTGGACACATTGCCACTGTAGCATTGGAGGATCGTCGTACTGTTAATGCTGAATGGTACACTCCAGTTTGTTTGCCTCAATATCTCCAAAATGTTCGCGAAAAACATCCAAGAGCAAAGATCATCTTGCACCAAGATAATGCTCAGACGCACTCTGCTGTTCGAACGACTACGTATTTCAATGCCCAAAACGTTGAAATAGTGGGTCCTTGGCCATATAGTCCAGACCTAGCACATAATGATTTCTTTTTATTTCCATGTGTGAAGAATAAGTTATGGGGTTTCCGTTTTGAAGATTGGTTTTGACGGATGCAAAACTGTATTGACTTTGATCTTTCATTCGATGAACATCGAACAACATTTCTTGGGGTTCTTCTTTGCTTTTGCTTATTAGGACTATATCATCTGCAAAACGTAAATGGTATAGGTTTTGTCTATCGATTATAATCCCTGTTTCATCCCAGCTTAGTTCTTTAAATATGTCTCCTAACGCTGATGTGAACAGCTTGGGCGACAAGGGGTCTCCTGGACGTACGCCTCTTTATTATAGAATTGACAAGAGGCTGATCGGTCTGTAGCAGGATAGTTTACTTTTATCTCCTTTGTGAAAATCGAAACGAGAAGAGCGTTATTCCAAGCTTCTATTATTGTTAAAACTGGGTTTTCTCCATATTCTACCATTTTGATTAGAATTTTAACTTCACCGGGTGCTCGTTCGTTTGTCATCTTGTTTAGCACAACAGCTATTTCGCTAGTTGTTATTTCCGGGATGTCTTCTGACCCCACATTTAAAACTTATCGTCTATCTACATCTTTTTTTTTGAGATGGTTCTTCTGTAGTGTTATATAGGGATTGGTAAAATTTTCTACAGTTGCTTTTATTTCTTCTTTTTGTGTTATTAATTCATCTTTCACATTCTTAAGCTTATTTATATTTCCTTTTCCCTTCAGTGTAAATGCTGTGAACTTGTTTAGGCTCTTCTCTTCCAGTATTTCTCAAATCCTTTTATTGTCATAGTTTCTTATGTCTGCTTATATTTTCTTTCTATTTGTTCTATTTACTTCTGTTCTTTCTATTTTGTTCGTTTTGTCGTCACGTTTTAGTTGTGGTCGTTTTTCTACTAAATCCACTGTTTCTTTACTGATTTTTCTGTATTCAGTCAATTTACGGATTGGATTTATTCGATTGTTACATTCGGAAAGTTTATCTTCATAGAGTGATTTTCTAAGTTTTAATTCATCTGTATCATTGTCGGCAATTTGTTTTTGTATAAATTTCTTTCTATTTTTGTGTTTTGTTCTATAAATATCCGAGACTATACAAGAGCATAGAAAAATAATTAAAAATCTTAATACAAAAATTTAATTTAAAGCAGCTGTCAGGTTCAATGTGTGACGCCGCCGGTCAGGTGATTTTACACGATTGAAATGCCGTCATTTTGCTACAGGCTCGAAGTTGTATGAAAACTATTTATTATGCACATTTTTTTTGTCAAATAAATACAGACACTTTATATTAGTTATTAATAATTACATACCACTTCTCGCATTGCAATTTCAATCTGCAATATTTTTTAGATGACGGCTAAATGTCTTATATGCAATAGTAATTTGTATAACAAAGGAAAAAAGTAATATTTGCCTTCGGCTCATGAAATAGGAAGAAGACACACTTTCTTCCTGTGTTTCACATATTATTTTTTCTAACACCGAAAAACCTCATTTATTACGTTTATTTTTTACTGAAAATTATCGTGGCGGCGGCGACGGTTGCGTCTATGGTAACTAGGGCACGGATTGTAAACAAACATTAAACAAACTAAATTGCCTGAAAAGATTTAAAAAGGCGTAATATTTCGCGCAGTTATACATTTTTAACTAGAGCAGTTATGGAAAGCAGTGATAAGACATGCCTGAAGACATGAAGAAAATGACAAGAAACGTTTCTCTAAATCTCCTGTACGGTAAACTCTGAAACAAAATCTCTTAGATTCCTATTTTTTGAGGGAAGAAAAATTTTTCCTCCCTTGGGAATAAAAACTTTCCGTTTTGCTGTTAGAAAAAATATGCTATTTAAACAACAACGGTTTCTCTTTGTTCTCTCCAAGTTCCTGCAATCTCTTATACGATTATATTGTACAAGGCGTCCCAGAACTAAAGGGCCATACAGTAATAGCAGATTCTTCGTGTACAAATAATAAACCATAGTCCAAATGTCAATAATAACTAAGATACAGGGTGTCAAAGTAAAATTTTCATTTTCAAAATGATATACTTTATTGGTGTCGCTATGAGTAACCGTTTTAGTTTTACTTGAATGAATAGCCAGTTTTTTACAAAACACATTTTGTTCTAACAGCTAACTAAACTAAATAAGTAAAAATTTGTACTTGAGTAAGCGCTGGAAGTAACCGCCATTAACTTCCACACATCTTGTTAAAGCTTTTCTAAAATAGCGTCTTACATTAAAAAAACATTGTTTCTATTTCTGATAACATTTGCGGCTTCTTGAATAATCTGCAGGAGTTCTTCCCGACTATTTATTTCATCATTGTAGTCAATTGATTTCATATCGTCTCACAAGAAAAAAGTCCAACGGGTTAAGATCCGGGCTACGAAGTGGCCAAGGGAACTCACTGCCACGACCAATCCATCGATGTGGAAATCGTTGATTTAAGCGCCATGAAACAGCCACAGCCACCTTTGTTGACTAAGTACAAATTGTGTTCCCATAAGATTGCATGCAGTGAAACTTGTAAACCCAAATAATTCGGAAGCGGTCACTCGTAGTGACATCAATAAAGAATATCATTTTTATGTTGAAAAGGTTAAGAAATCGATATCTTTACGAAAAAAAGATTATACTTTGAAGCACAAAAAAGTTATTATGTTTCAAAAAAGTAGAAAAATGTGGCACCCTCTACTACGTAGCAGAAAAACTGTTCAGAAAAGAAAAAAACAGTACGACGAAAGTACGTCGGCAAAAGTTGAATTTGATGCCAATACCGAATTCTGCATAAATGCATATGTTATTAATTGATAAACATTTATCAGAAATACAAAAGAGAAAGTGTGCCTATGATGACATTTACTCAATATTGGACTTTCTGGTCACTTTAAAAGAGTTAAATGAAGACACAATTAGAAAGAATGTTGCAAACTTATGTGAAACATAAGTTGACGATCTAGAAAATTATTTCATCGAAGAATGCTTTCATTTTAATCACGTTTATTTATGTGAAGATAAAGAAAATGTAATTACTGCGTAACTTAGTTTTAGGACAATACTTGATTAAAAAATTGAGTCTACATTTCCCAACGTCGACACAGCAATGCGCATTTTTTTAAGAATTGCCGCTAAACATTGTCGCGGTGAAAGATCTTTTTCAGCACTTAAAAGAATAAAATAGTATTTACGCTCTTCTTTGCGACAGGTCAAATTAAATAATTTATGTATTTTGTCCATAGAGAGTGATTTATTTAATTATTTAAATACGTGTGGTATTATTAACCAGTTTGCCAAAGAAGAAGCTAAGAAAATAAATATTTAAATTATACATATACTAAGTTACTTCTATTTTTTGTTTATAGAGTTTGTTTTTGTTCATATAGGTTATTTGAATTTTGCATAAATTTTATACTTTTATTTGTTTATTGGTAATATATTTACTTTTTCTAGTTCTGAATTTTTTGTAAAACTTTAGCGGTCACCCTACTCCCGTTTCCCTTCCCGTGTACTTTCTTATGAGAGGGGCGCATTTTTTTAGTAGCCCACGGGCGCCAAATATCTTAGGACGGCATTGCCTGTATCTTGGTTATTATTGACATTTGGACTATAGTTTATTAGACAAATCGTAATACTTGTACACAAAAAGTCTGATATTACCGTATGGCTCCTTAGTTCTGGGACACCCTGTATACAGTGTGGAAAGTTTGACAGGAATACATTCTGTAACTTGCATGTACAGTATTGTTGGAAAAATGCCTAAAACACGTCAAAGTTAGTTGTTTAATGGCTACATTTAAGCGGCCATGTTCTTGATTTATTTTCACCCGAAAGGGTGCAACCACCCCTAACATTTTTTGTCAAATATAAGGACACAACGTTAAGAATCTCATTTCGATAGGAACACAATCCACATTTTATTTTCTTATTATTACAAAGGGTTAGCTGTTAAAAAATAAATCATACAATGTAAATTAAACGCTGTTTAATGTAAAACATGTTCAAAATGTGCACCTTGGCTTTCATGACAAAAACCCAATCGACGAGTCAACCCACTTCTTACATGTAAAATTTCCAGTGAGATTTGCCTGATTTCATACCTTATACGTTGCTGCAAATTTTCAATGGTCCGGTAGATAGGGGTTTTTGCAACCCTTCGGATGAAAATAAACTATGAACATGGACGCTTAAATGTAGCCGTTGAACAACTAACACTGACGTGGTGTAGGAATTTTTACAGAAATACTGTATATCCAGCTTACAGAATTTATTCCAATTAAAGTTTACAACTTGTTATATCTCCGCAATTAAAAGAGGTATTGAAAATTTCTGAAACAACTTTAACAACATGCAAGGGACTCATCATGACTCATAAGGTAACCTCCCCACTCAACCCCGTAGGTTCTAGTTACCCCCAACAAAAGATTTGAAATGGTAAGACCCACCTTGTGATACCTCATTGGAAAGCTCTTACAAAATGCTATTCACTAGTAGAAAACAATTTTTTACGTATTCAAATTGACACCCTGGACATATTTGTTTTTATCATGAAAGTTTTCATGTGTTACTCAAGACATTTTACCGTACGATTGTAGCAACGATTCTTTTTACTTCTTTTCTTGTATATATTACTTATGTAGGTATGCAAATTTTCAGTCTCGTCAGACCTTGTATTCCTGTAAATGTTTTTCAACTAGATTAATAGAATGTACTAACTTTTCAAATATTTGAAAAACCTGGTTGAACGCCAAAAACACAGAAGATGAAGAAAACTATAATACAATCAAAAGACGCACAATTTGAGAAAAATTGAATGTGCTATAAAACAAAAAAATTACACTGCACAGAACCGTGGAATTTTATAAACGCGAGAAAGTACCAATGCCACTAATTCCTACAAAAAATGGATCTTTTCTTACAAAAATAAACATTCAAATATATTAACACCCCTCCGCAGTAAAGAATATAGAAGGAAAACTGCTTAAATGCTTTACAGAGAGATCAACTATAGAATAGTTGAAGATGTAGGCATACGTTAAAAACATACACAACTTTAGAATTTTGAGACAGCTCATGTATTCCAATAACATCGGCATAGTATTTCTCGGAAGCACTAGGTAACAAAACATTGCATTATTACACGATAAACTCTTCGTACGACCAACAGGTAATAATAATCACAACGAAAAATTGAAATATTACTTGCTTCTTCTACGTCAGCTCTATCTTTTCCTAGGTCTACCAGGGTCTCTTTTCCCAAGAAAGTGATAGAATACTTAACTTGGGTATACGTTGCTTCTTCACTCGTTGTATATAGGATATGGTATCGTTTACTGCTGATACTTTTAAAGTGTGTGTTATGTTGTTTCTATCTGTGTCAGCTCTGGTGTATCCATCTACCACTTTCAGACATCACATTTCACTGGATTGGATATATTTTCCTCTTTCAAATCTCACGTTTCGGAGCGGTACAGGATTGTAAAACTTGGTCATCGTTATCTTTCTTAATTTTGAATTTTAGGGTTTTGGTGGAGGTACTAAACAAATATTGAAATCGGTCTTATTTTGCATATCCTACCTTCGTACCATATTTAATAACGCAACCCAAAACAATTAAAACGGTTAACTTGTTCTACATTTACCATGAATTCATGTTTTGATTCTGACTACATCATTTCCATTAAAGGCCACTGGTTTGGATTTATTGTTACAGATAATTAGATAATAGTTATTACATATTGCTGATAGCTGACCACATACACGTTTGAAGTTGAAGACTTCATTGTTCTGTAGTGCTGCAGCGCCATAGGTATATAGTAAACTCAGCCCTCTCATAACATAGATTCTCGTGGGACAATTTTTTGGTTTAAAATCGCCAAGACATGTCAACAAAGACAGCAAAGGGGAAATCTTTTTACTTAAAATCCGGACGTCTGTCATCAACCCCTTAGCCGTCACAGCCACCCCCTCTAAAATTTCAAATGGCACCATACCATGTGTGGCACATCGTTGGAAAGGTAATTTCGTAAGGAATTCATTTATTTTTTTATTCGCCTGAAATTGAGACATAAAAAAATTAAAAACTATATTTTGTTTATTTCGGTTAAGCTGCTGAATGTAGCAGTATCTAGATGCTTTTGTTTCATCTTTTGTTTTTTCATCTGTCAGTCAACATGCAGTTCGTTTTGAATATTATAAAAGTGTTAACATGGTTTACACCACTGCCGAAAGAATCGAGATTGTGCGTTTTTATTTCAAAAATAACGACTGTGCTCGAGCCGCAGCGCGTGCTTTCAAAATTCCGAAAATTCCCTCGCCATCAGTTTGTTATAAAGTTGATACAAAAATTCATGGAAACTGGCTCAGTGACAAACAGAAAACATCAACCAGAAAGACCAATTATTAATGAACCTGTGGAAGTTGCTGTTTTGGGACACGTTGCAATGGATAACAATCAATCTTTAAATCAACTTTCCCAGCCATCGAGGGTTTCAACAAGCAGTGTATGGAGAATTTTTAAGAAGCACAAATTTCGCCCATACAAGATAAAACTTGTTCAAGAACTAAACGAAGACAACAATGATCGAAGACTACAGTTTTGCGAAATTATGTCTAATAATCTATTGAACAACGCGAACTTGTACAATATCTGTTTCAGCGATGAGTGTACGTTTTTTTTGAAAGGAAAAATCGACAGGCATAATTGTAGGTATTGGTCAGACATGAATCCGCATTTGTTTAGGGAAACCCATACCCAATATTCACAGAAATATAATGTTTGGACAGGTATTCTAGGCAACCACATCGTTGGCCCGTTTTTCATTGACGGTAATTTGATTGGCGCTATTTACCTTGAGCTTCTTGACACCACTGTTGATCCGTGTATAACAGAACTACTGGAAAATTATGAAAATTTGCTTGAAAATGAACCAGTTTTCCAGCAAGATGGTGCACCTCCTCACTATGTAGTTCCCGTTCGAGAATTTTTGAACAATCGGTTTCCTGGACGATGGATTGGAAGACGTGGTCCCATCGAATGGCCGGCTAGATCACCCGACCTCTTTCCGTTGGATTATTTCTTATGGGGGCATTTAAAATCCAAAGTACCTATATATGCAACACAGCCGACCAACATCGAAGATCTTAGGCAGAGAATAACAGAAGAATGTCGACAATTGACACCGCAAGTTCTTGCAAATGTTCGTTCGCTCTTTCAAAGTCGTCTGTATTATTGTATGGAAGTTAACGGAAGTCACTTTGAACAATTACTTTAACGGTAATTGCTCTATTCAGCAGCTTGACCGAAATAAACAAAATATAGTTTTTAATTCCTTTATGTCTCAATTTCAGGCGAATAAAAAATAAATAGTAGAATGAATTCCTTATGAAACAACCTTTCCAACGATGTGTCACACATAGTATGGTGCCATTTGAAATTTTAGAGGGGGTGGCTGTGGCGGCTAAGGGGTTGATGACAGACGTCCGGATTTTAGATAAAAAGATGTCCCCTTTGCTGTCTTTGTTGACATGTCTTGGAGATTTCCAACTAAAAAATTGTTTTAAAAGATACTGAGGGTGGCTACTTTTCGTTGAAAAACCCTGTATCTTAAAAAGTATAGGTGCAATATTACACCCCTGCCGAACACCTGCATTGGTGATAAAACTTTCACTACAGCGATTGCTTTCACGCGTTACTGGTAACTACTAATAAACAAATAATTGCTCTTAAAAATATATTATTCGCTTATAACCTTCACAGTTGTAAACTTTACTATAAAACTCCTAAGTAACAAACATTTATTGATGAATGAAAAAATATATGTACAATTTTTATTTCACTACAAACAGAGCAGTATTCATTTACCAATTTGGGATTTCTTACAAGTGGGATAGTCGCATCGCAGTAGTTGAAAAATATAAAATATGCCGTGTTCGTAACCGAGAAGCTTGAATATCAACGCATTTACTGTCACCTGCCCGTACAAAACAAACATAAAAAACTGTTATTTACGCACTCGTGAAAATGTAAGATTTATAAAATAGCAATTCATCAACAGGAATCCATTCAAAGGGCTTGGTAAAAGTCCTTGGATTAACATTGTATGTCGCTGTGCAAACTGATATGATTTAACCTCTATTTATTCGATTTTATCTTCAGTTTGTGTCTACACCAACTTAATATACAAAATGTTGATATATGTATATTTTCATTATTTTATATATTCTACGGGAATATATTGGTTCTCAACATATTATACATGCTCAACCTATGTACTTTAAGCAAATATATTTGTCAAACTTTACGGTCTGCAATCTTCAAGATCTTCTTTAAAACTTCGTGTTACGTAAAAGACTTACACATTTATTAATATACCTGTACAACCGATTACAAATTGTCAAATTACGTTAAGTTAATGCTTATGAAAAGATAAGAGATGTACATGACCCTTCTCAATGATGAAATCCCAATTAGTCGCATGAGTTGCCATGAACTTTGTGGCTTTATACGCGACCGATATCATTCATAGCAACAGATTCAATGATCTGATAACGAAAGTACTGTCAAAACAGCATATGTATATCGCAGTAAATTACTCTCATCTACGGCGGAATGGAATTTGCTAAAATTACTTATTTTATACTACACCTATAAAATCGCTTGACTTTTGCAATATCGAAACGTGCTCTTAAAAGAGCTTAACCGTCAATTATACTACTTTCTGAGTAATCTAAAACTTTGACAGACTTTATGATGGCACCAGGAAATTCATTGACCCAAAAGATTTTAAATTGCTGAGGATGTCTAGGGAGACCTCATACGCAAAGCTTTCTTCCTTCTGCTGACAATGGATTAGCTACAGGCTTCTTTTTTAAGAATAACAACTGGAGTTATTGGCATGAAATACTTTATTTGTTACCACGGGACGTATCAAGCACAACACGAATTAGTAATAATATTATACAATATGCTCAAGAAAGTTTTTAATAAAGGTTAACCATAAAAAACCAAACATACGTATCCATGAAGCTTATAACTTTTAACTATTCGACAGTCGTCAAGGTCAAGTTCAATTACTACACTAGTTTTTACACTCAATAACATAAAACAATTATTTCTGAATTTTTCAGTTTTCAAAACAATATGCACACCAAACTATTAGGTGTTACAGCCGGCTTATAAAATATCCTAATACCACGCCATTGGTCGTATTCATGTTTCTGTGTTTAAAAGTACAACATTTATTAGTGCTTCGCGAAATTTAACATTTGAATGATAAAATTACAGAAAAAGGTGACATTGCTTATGTAGCTGCGAATACAAGACAGAGTAGAGGGTTGCAGTAGAAGACCAGCTAGTAACGGAATATATGTAAATACACACACACACACATATATGTATATATATGTAGAGTAATCATAATCTGTTATTAACTAACCATTTATAAGAGAAGTGGACAATCAACGTTGACGATCCTTAAATGTTTAGGGAGGAATTGTAGCCGAACATCTCGTTGGTCCATACTTTTTTGAAGAACACCTAAATGGTCAAATGTATTTACAGTTTTTGGGATTTACGATAAAATATTACATTAAACATTACACATACCTTGCAACATGACGGGGCCCTGCCCATTTGGACATTAGAAACCTGACCTGATCAAATTAAATTTCTTTCTGTGGAAGTTTGTAAAAGATAAAGTTTACAGAAATCCCCCTTCGACGAGAGAAGATACGAGAATGCGAATTTAACATGCTTTTAGAAACATAACACCTGCAATGTTGACAACGTGAACTTTATGCTTTATGCATTGATTAAAGTGGTGTGTTCAAGAGAATGGCACTTAACATAATTTGAAATGTGATTCTACATACCAATAAGTGCAAACTGTACGCAATTTGATAGAGAAATAATATACGGAATATAATATTCCTCTACACACTGCTTTCGTAGAATACGAAAAAGTTTTCGATTTGGTGGATATATGGGCAATCCTGAAAGAAATAAATAGAGCAAAAATCGACACAAGATACTCCAATCTATTAAAACATATATATGAGAACACTACTACACAAGTGAAGGTTGGCGAAGACATGTTTACGGAAAAAAGCAAAGTAGAAAAAGGAATGCGCCAATGGGACGTCATATCTCCAAACCTTCTTAATTTAGCGATGGAAGATATCTTTAAAAATCTATCCTGACAAAACAAAGGCATCAGTATTGATGGAAACTTCTTAAATCATCTCAGTTTCGTTAATGATATCGCTCTCATCAGCAGCGACATTAATGAATTAGGTATTATTATTATTATTATTATATATATATATATATATATATATTAAAACAACTACAACATGCCTCTGAACAGATTGGTCTTGAAACGAACTTCTCAAAAACGAAAATATTGTCTCGACAAAATACTCAAATCACCATCGAAAATCATGGTATAGATACTGTTAATGAATATGTGTACTTGAGACATAACATCAAGTTAGGGAAAGAAAACCAAACCCCCGGAATAACGAGAAGAATAGGACTGAGCTTGACGGCATTTGATAAACTTGGATAGCTCCTGAAATAGCATAATCTCCATAAACCTAAAGAGAAAGGTGTATGACATATGTATTTTACCTGTAACCGCATACGGTCTAGAAACCATAACTCTTACGGTTCAAAGCGCAGAGAGACTCAAAGCAACTCAAAGAGCGATTGAACGTACAGTGCAGTGAATCAGTTTAAGAGATCGGATACAAAACGAGGATATCAAAAACAGAACAAGAGTCACGGACGTATTTCAAAGAATAGCTCAATCTAAATCAAGATGGACAGGCCACGTCGCAAGACAAAATCCAGCTAAGTGGACGTGGACGATAATAGAGTGGCGTCCAAGAACTACAAAAGGAAGTGTGGGATACCCCCAAAAGCGTTAGCAAAATGATCTCCAAAAAGTAGTCGTAATAAACTGGACACAAACAGCTTTATGCGGGAGAATGTAGAAACCATTGGAGGAGGCCTACATCCAGGAATGAAAATAGACTAAAGAAAAGAAGAAGAAGCAATAACCGCAAATCTTTTAACGGGATACCTAGAATACGAACTAGTAATAAACTGTAACGCATAAAATACATTAAAATAAACTAAATTGACTGTTTCTATTTCATACAGTTTGTGTTTATACTGACTAACATTGCCAACACGGTATATGTAAAGCAAAGGTAGGTGATCAATCAGTTTTATGTATTAATTTGTAGGTCTAAAGAGAACCGTTTGTATTAGTCTTCACGGAGGTAATTATTTTACTGGAGACTGCTTACAGGTATTAAAAATAACCTAATGCATCTCCAAGCATACACGTCATTTTATGTTATTAAAAAGCATTTTGCAGCGAAACTTAATATACGTTTCCAGTTTTTATGTATTAATACGGCTACTCCATCCTCTGCTTTTCGTGTTTGTCAACTGCCGTATATAAGTGTATAACACCTTCAATATTTTCGCTTCCATTTTCTTTTTGCTTAGTTTCCAAGATTGATTTTAAGTTGGATACATTCTCAAAGAATTTCTTTTTGTTTATTCCTTATACTTTTATGTGTATTTTTCGCATTAGCATCGTAGCAGCCTGGTAGGTGTACTTTGTTGCCTACGACTCCTTTTTGCCGCTAACCTTGATTCGAAATTTTTGAGTTCCTGTAGTGTTAGGGAATTTGGGGAAGATTACTTGAAGTTGTAGATGGATTTAGAATTGGGTGGGTGGAATTTCCTGAAGAGTGGAGGTCAGACGAGAATTCCCCTTGAATAATTGGCCGTACAAGTTGTGGGTTGCTGGTAAAAGTGTTAAAGGTGATTTAAGATTGTGGAATCTACATTTCTTGTGGATTATTTAAATCATGCTTACCTACAAGAGAATTTAGTTAGTAGTTTGCGAGTTACTTTGATGTTTTACTAAATTCTCATTGGGTCTAACCCAGACTAATTAAACACTTTACCTTAAAATTGATACGTTACCCGCCGCATGCTATGTGGAGTCTCGTTCACCTGTAGCTTTCGGTTTCTACGTACGGTACGAAGTTGGAGACAATCAGCCACCGAAGGGAAGGTTCGAACTTCTGGGGAACTTCCGAATACTTTGTCGAAAGGTGCCCACATGAGCTGCTAGTCCAGCTTGATGCCATCCACTGCCGCGTCCTCCATAGTCGTGTTCGGAAGGTTCCAGGAACAACCTAGCGAACGGCAGAAGGTCCAATTTTCCAGTTTTCTTTGTTCTCCATCTTCGTGCAACCGTATGCAGGGAGCCCCGATGCCCGGTAAATTCAGCTAGACATGTTCCAGACTCAACGGGGAAGCAGATATTGTGTATGATTTGTATTTTTAACTAATTGGTGTTATCTACCGTTTCGAACAGTACTATGTATTTGCGGCTTGTCACTTACCTTCAGTAGGTAGCTTAACTCTTTTTCCTGTTTTGTAACTGCACTCTGATATTTAATTAAGATTATGCTGTTGTTCCATGCGGCACAAAATTTATAAACAAACCTTTTTTTGCGCACCAAATTCAGACCTGTGTCAGTTATGGCTATGTCTATTTCTACCAGCTTTCGGAA
>JABXWE010011711.1:0-20223 GCA_014611495.1 Limonius californicus | reverse complement strand
TGTTTCCCTTCAACTATGGGAAAAGCTCTTTCGTGAAGTGACTCTCAAAGCGGAAAACTAATTCCCAATCGACAAACGATTTCAATAAATAATTCACTATTCACAATAAACGTCCAGTAAGGTTGACAATGTTTAACCCACTCCTACTCACGGAAAACTGTCTTTTAGAATCTTCTTCCCCCAAAATTTTAAACTCAAAACCGCGCTGCGTCGTCTTGACCTGAACGAACTTCGAAATATTAAAAATTCTTATATACGTAAAACGGATTGCCTTCTGTTAGGCGCGGGAAACGTTACAGTGGTTATAATAGTACTGAGTTATCATTACGCCGAAGCTTTTACAAATAGCTCTATATTTCACTATGGTGGTGTTTTCATTACGTCTAATTGCTTAATAACAATAATAAATAATACAAATAATAAAACAGCACTAGCTACGTTTATAAACGTAACATAACGATGACGAAGTACTGTTATGACGACAACCACAAAATAGATACAAAATACGGCAACAAATTAGGGGCAAAACTAACTATTTTAAGAAATCATATGTCAGGACAACTCAATTGTTCTTAAGGAATTACACGTAATGATGTCATAACACTATTGTTTTTGAACAACTAGCCCCAATGACAATGTGGCACTGGAAAAGTTGTAGCAACAATGTGAAGCTATCACGTTGAAGCATGTAGCGGTAGCAATTGGATGATGCTATTATGTTGAAGAAAATTAGGTACCTATAACGCTATTTCTCTTACGAAACTAGGAATAACGACATCTTCCTACTATTATGTGTAATGAATTCGACGTAACAATACCAGTATAGTTCTATTGTTTTTGGGAAGTTTGATCCAGTAGCAACATGGACTATTATTTAAACGAATCCGTTGTAGTATTATTTCATTAAACAAACTGTGCCTAGCAATAAAGCGGCCTTATACTAATAACAACACAATTAATGATTTCTGCATAGCACTATTGGCTTACAAATAGCTACATTTTCACTATAGCTATATGTAAACCAATCGGTTTTATTAGTATAAAGCCGCTTTATTGCTATGCACAATTTGTTTAAAGAAATAATACCACGGCGGATTCCTTTAAATAAAAGTCCACGTTGCCACTGGATCAAACTTCCCAAAAACAATAGAGCTATGTTAGTATTGTTACGTCGAATTTATTACACATAATAGTAGGAAGATATTGATATTCCTAGTTTCGTAAGAGAAATAGCGTTATACCTAATTTTCCTTAACATAGTAGCATCATCCAGTTGCTACCCTTACATGTTTCAAAATGATAGCAACATTGTTGCTATGTTAGCTTTTCCAGCACCACGTTATAATTGGGGCTAATTGTTCAAGAACAACAGGGCTATATCATCATTACATCTAATTCGTTAAGAATAATAGCGCCAAGTTATTCTAAAACCTATTTTCTGTTAATCAATAGCGTTATGCCGAAATAATGAATTATTATGTTATAAGTATAAGGGCACTTTATTGCTAAGCACAATTTGTTTGAAGAAATAATACCATGGCAGATTCCTTTAAATAATAGCCACGGTTTCACTAGACCTAACTTCCCAACAACAATGAAGTTATGTTGGTTACTGTTACGTTGAATTCATTACGTACAATGCCAGCAAATTATCGTTATTCCTAGTTTCGTAAGAGGAATAGCATTATACCTAATTTTCTTTAGCATAATAGCATCATCCAATTGCTACCCCTAATTGTTTCAAAGCGATAGCTTCACAATGTTGCTAGGTCTGCTCTTTCACCGCCACGTTATGATTGGGGCTAATTGCGCAATAACAGCAAGTAATTATTAAGTATTCCTAGTTTCGTAAGAGAAATAGCGTTACACCTAATTTTCTTTAGCATAGTAGCATCATCCAATTGGTACCTCTAATTGTTTCAAAGCGATAGCTTTACAATGTTGCTATGTCTGCTCTTTCACCGCCACGTTATCATTGAGGCTAATTGCGCATTAACAGCAAGTTATCATTATTCATAATTTCGTAAGAAAAATAGCGTTACACCTAATTTTCTTTAGCATAATAGCATCATCCAATTGCTACCCTTAATTGTTTCAAAGCGATAGCTTCACAATGTTGCTATGTCTGCTCTTTCACCGCCACGTTATCATTGGGGCTAATTGCGCAATAACAGCAAGTTATCATTAAGTATTCCTAGTTTCGTAAGAGAAATAGCGTTACACCTAATTTTCTTTAGCATAATAGCATCGTCCAATTGGTACCTCTAATTGTTTCAAAGCGATAGCTTCACAATGTTGCTATGTCTGATCTTTCACCGCCACGTTATCATTGAGGCTAATTGCGCATTAACAGCAAGTTATCATTATTCCTAGTTTCGTAAGAGAAATAGCGTTACACCTAATTTTCTTTAGTATAATAGCATCGTCCAATTGGTACCTCTAATTGTTTCAAAGCGATAGCTTCACAATGTTGCTATGTCTGCTCTTTCACCGCCACGTTATCATTGAGGCTAATTGCGCATTAACAGCAAGTTATCATTATTCCTAGTTTCGTAAGAGAAATAGCGTTACACCTAATTTTCTTTAACATAATAGCATCTCCCAATTGGTACCCCAAATTGTTTCAAAGCGATAGCTTCACAATGCTGCTATGGCTGATTTTACAGCGCCACGTTAGCATTGAGGCTAATTACTCAATAGCAGTACGTTATCGTTATTCCTAGTTTCCTAAGAGGAACAGCGTTACACCTAATTTTCTTTAACATAATAGCATCTCCCAATTGGTACCCCAAATTGTTTCAATTGATAGCTTCACAATGTTGCTATGGCTGACTTGAAAACGCTACATTGCCATTGGGGCTAATTTCTCAATTACGTCTCATTTCTTAACAACGATAGCGGCACGTTAACGTTACTTCTAATATCTTAAGCGCAATAGCGACACAGCGCTGTCCTTCCATTTAGTTTCTTAAAAACATGTGTAATCGTACTACGTAATCAATACGATTATTTGTGTAAGATTAGAGCTATGTTACGGCGACGACCATTTCTTTACCGTGATAGCTTATCGCTGCAAAACAATATCGCTATGTATTCATTACGTCTAATTCTTTAACAACATTAGCACCAAGTTGTCCTGACACATGATTTCTTACAACAGTTGTCATTACAGTACTTCGTTATCGTTACGTCTAAGTTTTTAAAGGCAGCACTATATTTTTCTATGCCTACTTTGTATAAAATCAATTGCGTTACACCAAAATAATTGTTATTGTTAGATTAATAGTGCCACTTTATTGGTATGCATAATTTTTGTTTTTTGGGGAAACTAGGTACCTATGGCAGTCTATTTATAATCTATAGTCCATGTTGTCACTGGATCCAATTTCCCAAAAATATCGAGGCTATGTCGCATTACGTCTAATTCATGAAGCATAATACCAGCACGTTACCTATATTCAAAATGTCTTAACAGAAATAGTGTTATAGCTAATTTTTTTTAACCTAATTGTTCCATCAAATTTTTTAAAGTTCACTAAGACTCTGTATTGTTGTTATGGCAGCTTTTCTTAGCGCCAAGTTGTCGCTGGGGCTAATATCTCTCAAACTATAGCGGTATGTCATCGTTACTCCTAATATCTTAAGATCAATAGTATCTCGTTGCCCTTACATTTAATCTTAATGAAAATTGTTGTATTAACGGGTGAACCGAAAGTTTTGAGACTTTTTCAAAACGAAAATTCTATGCTTTAAAATAACTTTAATTGATTAAAATTTTTAAAGACTAATTAACAAGGCTTAAACTTCTTAAAAATAACCTAAATAACACTCAATGGTCCAAACTCTTCGATTTGACGCAATTTTGCTCGAACTCCTCGCATAAGCCTTTGGCAACATTCAGGATTAATTTCTCTAAGTTTAGTTCGGATCCTGTTCCTTAACTGGTCCCCATTTTGGGCCTCCCAACCATTCTCGTAAACCTTCTCAGTCAATAATCCCCAAAATGTTTCAATGGGCCTAGCTTGAGGCACGTTTGGCGGATTATGCGCTCGAGGCACAAAAGGTATGTTGTGAGCTTCCAACCATTGTGTTGTGGCTCGGGCGTAATGACTTGAAGCTAAGTCTGGCCAGAAAATTATTTCATCGTTTGGGTGATGTAGATTGATGAAGTCAGCCAATTTCGGCAAGCAACGTTCACAGTACATGTTGGCGGTTACTGCTTCTCCTTTCACATGCCCTATGTATGGTCTAGAAACACCTGCCTCTGAAATAGCGCACCATACTAATATTTTTTCTGAGAATTTGGCTTTTGTCTTGAATTCTCTGAAGTTGATCTTGGGTGTATTTTGGGCACTTTTGTCTTTTCTGTATTTTGCATTATTTCTTTTAATCTCTCGAACAATAGTGGTCTGAGAAACGTGAAAACGACGAGCAAGTTTACGAGTTGACGATCCAACACGGTTTTCGGCAAAGTGCAAAAGCCTTTCTTGGATCCTGGCTGCAGCCAACTTTCGTGGCCGACCACTTTTCGGTAAGTTCTGGCAAGGTATACCTTCCTCACATTCTCGAATTGTTCGATATATGGTTGCCAGGGAAATATTTTCGTCAGCAAACAAATTCACAATGTTACGCTTAGGCATTTTGCCAACTAAATTATAAACACTTTTTCGCAATTCTAATTTGTAAGACATTTTACAACAACTTGAAGATAATATGACAATTGACGTCAATAAACAAGAAATCCATGGTAACGCTTGGCCATAGTTCACTCTTCAAAGTTGTTTCTCAAATACATACCCGATAAAATAAAATAGTCTCAAAACTTTCGGTTCACCCGTTAATACTATGTTGCCATGATGCCTATTGTTTGGGTGTGAGTACTGCTATATTAGTACGATAGCGCTATGTTTTCATTACGTCAAGTTCCTTAAGAACAATACCGACACGTAATTTCTAATATCTTAATACCAGTAGACCGTTGTACCTAATCATCTTAAGAATAGTAACGCCTTGGTATTGTTATATTTTATCCCTAAATCTATTTTATTGAGCACAATAGCATTACAATGTCTTTATACTCAATTCCTCAAGATAGATAGCTTCTTGTTACCGCTACAAGAAAATTTTTTAAATCAGTGCGGTATTATCGTTACGTCTAATTTCCCCAGAACAATAGCTTCATCCTATTATGGGCTATTTTTTAAACAGCACTCCTGTGTTATTGCTACGTTTAATTATACAAAGAACAATATACTACTATGTTGACAGTTTTTTAAAAATAGCTGTATTATCGCTACACTTAATTTATTGAGAGCAGTAGCACTATGTAGTCGTTATACCTAATCTCTTAAGATAGGAACTCGTTACAGCTACGCCTAAATTGTTGATAATAGTGTTCTGTTATTGCTACGTCTCATTATACAAAGAACAATATACTATTACGTTGACAATTTTTTTAAACAGAGCTGTATTATCGCTACACATAATTTATTGAAAACAGTGGCACTATATAGTCATTACACCTAATCTCCTTAAGATCGATAGAAAACCTATACCGCCACGCCTAAATTATTGATAATAATGCTGTGTTATTACCACGTCTCATTATACAAAAACGATACACTATTATGCTGACATTTTTTTTAAACAGAGCTGTATTATCACTACACCTAATTTATTGAGAGCAGTAGCGCTACATAGTCACTATACCTAATCTCTTAAAATCGATAGCAACTCGTTGCCGCCACATCTAAATTGTTGATAACAGTGCTGTGTTATTGCTACGTCTAATTATACAAAAATAATATACTACTATGCTGGCATTTTTTTAAACAGAGCTGTATTATCACTACACCAATTTATTGAGAGCAGTAGCGCTACATAGTCACTATACCTAATCTCTTAAAATCGATAGCAACTCGTTGCCGCCACACCTAAATTGTTGATAACAGTGCTGTGTTATTGCTACGTCTAATTGTACAAAAATAATATACTACTATGCTGACATTTTTTTTAAACAGAGCTGTATTATCACTACACCTAATTTATTGAGAGCAGTAGCACTCCATAGTCACTATACCTAATCTCTTAAAATCAATAGCAACTTGTTACCGCCACACCTAAATTGTTGATAACAATGCTGTGTTATTGCTGCGTCTAATTATACAAAAATAATATACTACTATGCTGACATTTTTTTTAAACAGAGCTGTATTATCACTACACCTAATTTATTGAGAGCAGTAGCACTACATAGTCACTATACCTAATCTCTTAAAATCAATAGCAACGTGTTACCGCCACACCTAAATTGTTGATAATAGTGCTGTACTATTGCTACGTCTAATTATATGAAGAACAATATACTACTATGTGGACAATTTTTTTAACAGAGCTGTATTATTGCTATACCGAATTTTTTTTGAGAGCAGTAGTACTATATAGTCGTGACACCTAATCTCTTAAGACCGATAGGAACTCGTTACCGCTACGCCTAAATTGTTCATAATAGTGTTGTTGCTACGTCTCATTATACAAAGAACGATATACTATTATGTTAACAATAATTTTAAACAGAGCTGTATTATCGCTACACCTAAGTTTTTGAGAGCAGTAGTACTATATAGGCGTTATACCTAATCTCTTAAGACCGATAGGAACTCGTTACCGCTACGCCTAAATTGTTCATAATAGTGTTGTGTTATTGTCTCATTATACAAAGAACGATATACTATTATGTTAACAATATTTTTAAACAGAGCTGTATTATCGCTACACGTAATTTATTGAGAGCAGTTGCACTACATAATCATTATACCTAATCTCTTAAAATCGATAGCAACTCGTTGCCGCCACGCCTAAATAATTGTTGATAACAGTGCTGTGTGATTGCTACGTCTAATTAGACAAAAACAATATACTATTATGCTGACATTTTTTTTAAACAGAGCTGTGTTATCACTACACCTAATTTATTGAGAGCAGTAGCACTACATAGTCACTATACCTATTCTCTTAAAATCAATAGCAACTTGTTACCGCCACACCTAAATTGTTGATAATAGTGCTGTACTATTGCTACGTCTAATTATATGAAGAACAATATACTACTATGTGGACAATTTTTTAAACAGAGCTGTATTATTGCTATACCTAATTTTTTGAGAGCAGTAGTACTATATAGTCGTGACACCTAATCTCTTAAGACCGATAAGAACTCGTTACCGCTAAGCCTAAATTGTTAATTTTTTTTAAGAATCGTGGAGTTGCCATAGTAACTCCACGATTCTCATCCCACCCCGCTTACCTCGGATCAGCGCGCGTAGCGCTATGCACGAGTCTAACATGCCCCATCCTTGAAAAACCCCCCCAACTATGCTACCGAGTCACTCCCGCTGCTCCCGAATTAATTAAAATTCAGGCCACAACGGGAGTCGAACTCGGGTCAACCGGTTGCGAAGCGGACTCTCGCCCACTGCGCCTCCCGGTCGCCAAATTGTTCATAATAGTGTTGTGTTATTGCTACGTCTCATTATACAAAGAACGATATACTATTATGTTAACAATAATTTTAAACAGAGCTGTATTATCGCTACACCTAATTTTTTGAGAGCAGTAGCACTATATAGTCGTTATACCTAATCTCTTAAGACCGATAGGAACTCGTTACCGCTACTCCTAAATTGTTCATAATAGTGTTGTGTTATTGTCTCATTATACAAAGAACGATATACTATTATGTTAACAATATTTTTAAACAGAGCTGTATTATCGCTACACCTAATTAATTGAGAGCAGTTGCACTACATAATCACTATACCTAATCTCTTAAAATCGATAGCAACTCGTTGCCGTCACGCCTAAATTGTTGATAACAGTGCTGTGTGATTGCTACGTCTAATTATACAAAAACAATATACTACTATGCTGACATTTTTTTTAAACAGAGCTGTATTATCACTACACCTAATTTATCGAGAGCGGTAGCACTATATAGTCACTATACCTAATCTCTTAAAATCAATAGCAACTCGTTACCGCCACACCTAAATTGTTGATAATAGTGCCATGTTATTGGAACGCCTCATTATACAAAGAACAATGTACTACAATGGCGTCATTTTGTTTTAAACTGCGCTGTATTATCGTTACACCTAATTTATTAAGAATAATAGCTGTAAATTATCGTTATATCTAACCTCTTAAGATGAATTGTTATTTTTACGCTTACGTTTTTGAGGAGGGTGTTGTAATATTGTTACGTCTACTTGTACCATATTTGAGTGGACAACGGTAAATTAAAATATACAGGGTGTCTCAGAAAGAATGGGGCAGCGTTTAGTGATAGATTCTTTAGGTAAAAATAAACCGATTAAACCTAATATACCTTAGACAGAAAGTCCTTCCTTAAGAAGTTATAGGGCCTTAAAGTTCAATTTTTTATTTCTTCTTCTTATTTTAATTGCCACATAACGACATAACGTATATCGAGGCATTTTCCTAAACAAAACAGAAATTAAAAATACAATTTCTATAACACCAAAGTATTTAATTGACTTAGCATTGTTCTTTACTGTAGGTCACAAGCACTACCCATTGTTTTTGTGATCATGGCTACCTGATAATTGCATGTCATAACTACAGCCCAAAACTTGGGACAAGCATTTTAAGGCAAACGGTTGCATTTACGCGTATGAACTAAGAGTACCTTATTTTTGTAATTTTTAATTCTCTTTCAGAAAATAAATTTTAAAATGTTCTACTAATAACAAAGTTAGAGCTAATATAAAATTTCAGTGGTAGGTTAAGTGCCTCTTATGGCCAAGTCTGGTTAATGAAAATGAAATGAAAATCTGTCACGTGTACTACACTAACTACACAATGGTAAGAATGTGTACCAAATTGGAAAGAAATATCTTTAGATTTGTGGATTTTAAAATAAAAAAAAAGAAATGAAAAATTGAACTTTAAGGCCCTATAACTTCTTAAAGAAGGACTTTCTACCTAAGGTATATTAGGTTTAATCGGTTTATTTTTACCTAAAGAATGTATGACTAAACGCTGGCCCATTCTTTCTGAGACACCCTGTATAACAAATCCTAATTTTTCAGATGTACATTACGATATTACTATTCTTTGAGTTTACTTAAAAATATAATAATTTTTACCGTTCAACCCCAAAAAAACTGACATAATAAAATTAAAGCACAGCGCAAAAATGCCTTTTTCATGAAAAATCCTGCCTAAACACATATTTACTATCATTTTTAGTTTCTATTGTTTGAATTAAAAAATTTCACTATAAGCGGACCAACCGTTTCCAATTCCATATTAGTTCAAACAAACACAATTTTTCGAAAACCATTTGAATTTTCGTTCCTGTATAAAAAAATCAGATATTTGATTAAAATTTCATATTTGAGTTTTTACGATATTAATAGTAGTGTTTACAGAGCCGGCAAAGGACAAGAAACGCATTCTTTTGATAAAGTATATAAAAATGGTTCGGTAGTGTTCTATCATTAAACGCAATCACGAAAAGCGATAAAAGAGTGTCAACATGAATAATAAAAATACTGAAGGTAATGGTTTGCGTGTGTATTACAATCGTAGGGTTAAAGATAAAAGTAAGTGGAAAACCCCTTAGGTAGACATACAATAAATTACTTACATATTTATATTTATTTTTCATGCGGAAACGTTACAAGTTAATATTTACATCGTTTACCCATTTGACATTTGGAACTTCCATGCGGATATAACTTACAGAAAATGCGTAAAACCCATTAATTATATTTCTCATAAACAAAATGTAAATGGTACTACACCTTGTTATGAATTTTAACAATGGAATTGCTACAGAATTATAATTCTTTATATTATGCTTAAACCGCAACCCTCTACTTTACTTCCCTTTCCCTGACAGCTTTTGTTTCAATTGTGTCATACTTTTAATGCGTCATATTAAATGATTAATGGGAGTTGTGCATATCTTATGCAAAACTAGCCACACGTTTAGAATATTGTGTTCCACACTAGGTAAAAATTTGTAGACATTTTCTAATACATCTACACCTATACGAAGCGTACCTTATATTTTTTATATACAAATAAGGTAACTTAAATTATGGTTTACTTAGTCGAAATTTATAGTGGACTAAGGTTTCGTACAGTTTGAAAGCTGTGCTATGGAAATTTCACTACATAATGACGGAAAAATCAATGATTGTATTTACGGAAAATTAATAGGTGTGTCATAGTGTACCATTAATCAATCTTAGTTGCATAAAATATTTAAAAATCTAGTACACGAGTACAAGCTACATTACACCACTTTCAAGACGTAACATGATAAATAATTCTGAGAGTCTACAGCAAGTAGACACTTTACAAATTATAAAATTTGCTTAAAATAGATTTCTGATTTACAAGGAGAACTGTAAACAATCTTCTGTCTAGCAAATAGTGTCCTATCAGCAGTCCTCAAGAATTGATATTAAGATCTAAAAGTTCTTTACTTGACAGAGTTTTCAATGGTGATGGATTACTGATGCAATAACTAACATTGGATATAAGATAATTATTATATAGTATGTTAGGGTCGACTTTACGGGGGCGAATAAATACTACTAATTTACAAATTTAAATACGGTTGTAGTGCTTTTGCATTTCATTTATGCAGTTCCTGGGTAAACCAACAGGGGATGCGATTAGAACTCACTGGCGGCGACATGCAACAAATACTAAAACACAGACTTCCTGATCTGTCAATAAATATTGGCCAAATATTGTACTCACCGGGGGTCCTCCAGCCTCCTGCCCCTGGATTGGAACTCGAACAGGATACGGATGCTTATCTGCCGGCTAGCTGCCGTGGCCGCAGTCATTCGTAATCGTAGAGTAATTACTACAATTATTCATATCTTCTGGTGCACCAATTTTCCATAGAGTTCCAGGCTAGCACTAAGTCCAGCCAGTCTCTCTGTTATTCACAGGAGTCGCGAGGGGGGGGTGCCTCCTCAGCCCCACATACGAAGGGGAGAATATCATTAGCGTTCACGCCCCCACGTAAAAGTGAGTGGATGCCATCCTGACATTAACGTTGCATTAATAATAATAATAACTCGACGTAGGCACATTTTCGATGTAACCTCTGCCGACTGACTACCTCCCGAATGATTGCTAGGGGAATAATGATTAATCATGCCGCACCCATTATCTACTCATATACAATGGGGTATTGATAAGTATTTAGCCTACCATATAAAACGCCACAATATTCAAAACAAAATTTTATTTATTCAACATAATCTCCTTTAAGACTTATACATTTAGCAGAACGTTCATAAAGTAACCCTAACAACCCTGCAAACCACTCCTCAACGGCACATATTGCTTCGTCATTTGTAGAAAATCTTTTACCTTTCAAATGTTTTTTGAGTGGTGGGAACAAATAATAGTCTGACGGTGCTAAATCCGGAGAATAGGGCGGGTGGTCAACCAATCCAAAACCAATTTCATCAATTTTTTGCAGATCAATCAACGACTTGTGAGCAGGAGCGTTTTCTTGCAAAAAGAGCACACCTCCACCAAGTTTACCGCGGCGTTTTTCCACAATTTTCTTACGTAATGTAATTAGCAACTCAGTATACTATGCTCCCGTAATAGTTCTACCCCGTTCCAAATAATCTATCAGAATTATCCCATCTTAGTCCCACAAAAGTGAAGTAAGAATCTTGCCAGCTGATTTTTAAAGACGGAATTGTTTAGGTCGTGGTGAACCAACATGTTTCCACTGTTTGGTTTGCTGGTTAGTCTCTGGGTCATAGTGATGGATCCACGTTTTGTCCATAATAACAAGCCGACCCAAAAAGTCTGAGGAATTTTCTGCAAAACGGCGGCAGATTTCCTTTGACGTTGTCAAGTGAACGCGCTTCTGATCAACGGTCAAGCATCCATTTGGCCGAAAGCTTTCTCATATCCAAGTCGTGATGAATGATGTGACACACACGTTCATAGGAAATGTGCAATGCTTCTACAATATCCCAATACGTCGATTTTCTAAAATCATATCATGGACAGAATCCATGTTTCCCGGAGTGGTCACATAAATTGGTCTTCCAGGGCGGTGCTCATCTTTCACATCTGATCTTCCTCTTTTATATTCCGCAATCCAGTTTTTAATAGTGGCGTATGAAGGACACTGATCACCTAAGGTTTCTATCATATCAGCAAAAATTTCTTTATGCGATAACCCTTTCAAAAATAAATACTTTATAACTGACCGAAACTCGATTTTGTTCAAATTCTATCTTTTTCTCCGACATCCTGTTTTCAAACATTCACAGTTTGGTCACCGTTCAACTTATGGATGTCAAATTTTGACAATTTATTTATAAAACATCATAGTTGTAACCATAGCAGCCGTACCAAGTAGATAATACGTAACCATTTGGGTAAACACACTTCATGAGATAGAAACTATAACTTTGCCAGGGACGCCACTTTTTATATCAGCCAACATTGCCATTGCAACCCATTTTTATATATAATTACATAAATGGTAACACTAAATTCGCACCTAGCCTCAGCTTAGAGGATAATCGCATTGCAATGAGTTAGTAGGTTCACAAACGCTATTAATTAGTTATTACGCCAAAGATGTGCAAGCTTACGCCTAGCTACAACAACACTGCCCCACGTAGACTGCTGCTGCTGACCCCTCTCAAGACTCTGCCACGCGGCTTTTCCTTCAAACCTTTATCATTCTTCCCAGCTGTTATAGAGCCGACAGAAGTTAGATCTACATATATTTTAGCAAATATTTTTCTGTTGCGCGCACATACAAGTAGTACTCACAGCAAAAACCGTTGCCTAACAAGTACAATATATTGCTTTGAATATTAATTTACTCGTACACAGCTAGTCTAAATGTTGAAATTGGAAACTTCTTTAATACTTCCTCCGTAATTTCTTGTTTAATATATCCATATCTGAAGCATGCTATTTCAGAATGTTATAAAACTCATTTTAAAAATTTTAGGAGAGGAATCGAATCACTTTAATTTGTATAAAAAAACATATACCATCTGCTAACTTTGAATAGGGAAAATACATGCGTTTGTGGAATTCGTCAATTTCCTGCTTCCCAAATTGAAAAACGCACTCAAAACAAGGTGTACGCCAAAGGGACGTTAATTTTCCAAAGATTACATCAATCTGAATGTGTAATCATATCACCAAATCCAATGCGCGATTGCCTTCAGCGTGTCGTAGTGGTGAAGGATAAGCTTAGTAATGCGATCTTCGAGAGTTCAAAACCTCCCTTCTGCTTTTTTTTTTAATAATTTTGTTTTAAGAAAACCGTTTTATTTTTGTAGTTAACTATATCAATGCAAACTCTATCTATTCTTTCTATTTGATAGTACTACGGAATTCCTTTGATAAGCAAGTAATGCACTACCTTTATCAGAAAAATTGTCTTCGTTCTCCTAAAATATTCCTTGTGTTCATAGACTGCAATTATAGAATTCTTCCATTACTGCAATGAAGAAACGACACGGAAGTAGGTTCAAACCTGCAAGCTTCTACTTTTTCTTCCATCATACTAGAGAATCTAGAAAAATTCTGTCCAAAATCATTCCAAAGTTACCGATTATATTATTCTCAGATGGCTGCATCTACCAAAATAGAAATATCATCCTTACAAATCCATTATTAGATGTTTCTGTGTTACATGACATAGATATCTTCCAATATTAATTTGCTGGTTACATTACAACTAGGCTAAAAGAGTAACACTATTTTTATCTAACTTAAATTAACTAAATAGTTATGTTAAGAATTCACCCACCAGGGTCTTGTCAGTTCTATTTTGCAACACTTTTTTCGTGTACTACCACTTCACTTTTGCTCCCCTTTCTTCACTGACACTGTCACGACTTTTTACACTAGTTCAAATGGTTTGGTTCTCTTGAGCCTTCTGACTAGATCTGTATGTGGTCGTGAAGCCTGGTATCGTACTTCTGGGCAAGGTTTTCTATTTCTTCTGTCACGGTTCTTAAACTTAGATCCCTGTGGATATCACTGTTTCTAGCGTATTAGGGCGCATCTACGATACCCTTCAATTTGGTTGATGTTAATTTTGCTGGCGTAGGCCCAAGGTTCTTCATGGTTTCTTTGAAGCACTAGCTCTATTACTATTTCCTTCAACTTTTATTAATCTTTCAGAGATTGATTTTAGCATTTTTTCTTACTGCTCGAATTTTTTTCCTTTTGTTAACGATTTGACAGTTGGTTTGTTGCAACATCTGTTTTTTTCTGAAATTTCCTCCTTTTCTTTAGTATTTGGTAACTGGGAATGCTTTTGGGTCCCATCTACATAGTATTTTATTGTATGCCCTCCTTTTTTTTGCGTTGGTTAATTCTAGCTGCTTCGTGTCTTATCCTTTGCATCATTTTGGCTACTTTGCAACCTCTGCAACTGGCTGGGTGAGCTTCGCCACAGTTGGCACACTTTGATTTGCTGTTTTCATTCATTTTCATTCTTTTGTGTGGTGTTTTCCAGGACATTTCACGCATCTTTTCTTTTTTTTCATTTAGTAAATTTGTCAGTCGTCTATATTCTCTTCTACAGACTCGATGTTTATTTTTACTTACACGTTATTCATCATAACTGCTTGAAACATTTCTGGCGATGTACTCATTTTTCTTCTTTTGTTTTGTTTTCTTTTCCTTTGTCATCCATTCTGTTTCTCTGATGAGTTCTTCTTCATCAGTGTAATGTTATTTTTCTTGTTGCTAGGGGTTTTGTTGCAACTGTGGACTTGGGTGCAATGTCTGTTCATTTCCCTTATTTATTGCTGCTTGCATTTCTGTTAGTTGCTGCTGTAATAGGAAAACATTTTATTGCAATTCAATTTTGTATTTTTATGTCTTGCCATGCCTTATATGAGGTAATTTCGTTTGGGATTTCTATTTGATTTTAATTTTTTCTTGCTTGTCTGCCATTGCATCAGCGACGTCGGAGGTCGTTGATATCTTAATCTTTGACACCTAACACCTGGTATGTAGGTTTTCGCTGCGTTAGCATCTACGCAGTAGGCCGGGCGATGACTAGTTAAGGCTGGCTTTTCCTTTTCCTTCTAACTACTCGATGCAATATGAAAAACTAAAAAATGATAGTTTAACTTACAACTGTGTTTATAATTCTACCTCTCCGACGCAAATCTTTCTATGTAACACTTGAAAAATTCACCTAAAAATGCAAAACCACCTATTTGCAATAAAATAAATATCAATATCTTCTATATGTGTTTTTTGGTGGCCACTAACTAAAAAAGTGATGTTTATGATAATCGATGTTGTATTAATGTTTTAGACCCTACTGACAAGATCAGTGTAAAGAAACCAGAACTGACACAGTTTTTGTGTTTCCTGTAAAACGACGGATGGAGATATTGTCAGGAAATCATCGATATACCTTAAATTGAGAGTACAATTATATTTAGAACTGCTCAACCTTTGAAATGGTACAAACTTGAAGTATCAATAGTAAATGATATTTAACTTGAAATTATTTGAAGACTTTGCTAAAGAAGTTTAAGACAAAATTTAAATATCATCTGATAAGCATTTTTATAGTAGCAACAAAAATTTAAAATAAATTCCAGCTTTTCTCATTCTCATACCTAGGAAGGCACTTACTGGTAGGATGCGTGGGTTTACTATAATCTAAGAAAATCACATTTAAACTGAGTCCCATTATTTCAGGATACCCGTATACATATATTATCGTTCGCTTAACTTTAATGTTGAAAATGTATATGTCCCACTTCAAATGTTTGGTTGTGTACATTATGTAATGTTAATGAACGAAAAGCAGAGTACACTCATTTGTCATTTATTTTTCAGCGAGATTAATGAGTATAATCCGCCCTGTGGACCTCTCTGGTATGTTTTTATAGCATTAAGTTTTGCATGTTACGTAGTATATTATACAATCGCACAAAAAAAGCTGCATATAAAATACTTGAAAATCTCGTGCTCTGTTCTTGTTTTCCTTGAACTAAAGCCGATTTTCAAGCGCACTGCCTAATAAAATTAATGCACGTTTAAATACAGAAACATTGAAACGTATTAAGCTGCCCCAACAAAAAGGAATAAAGATTTCTATCGGGGTGGAGTTTGCAAAGTTGAAACAGCAGTTATATCGCAGCAGTAGGAAAATTCATTAATGCAGCACCTACACATAAAGTGGATAAAGAGATAAGCCCCTTATGTTCGTTACCATTTCTGTTGCCATTAACTTGAACTTTATTGAACAATTAAGCCACAAATGAATGCTTTCCTGTCGTAATATATCTGTATTTTATGTTCATGTACAGATTGACTAACCTACATATGTCACATTTAGCCAGTGTTGGGTAAGTTACTCTAAAAAAGTAACTAAGTAAGTTAATCAGTTACTCGGCAAAAAAGTAACTAAGTAAGTTACTAAGTTACAGAATTATAAAAGTAACTTGAATAAGTTACGAAGTTACCACAAAGTAACTCGTTATTTTTTAAGTTACCTTTTTTTTATGAGACGCTACCAATGTACATGCAATTACTACCAACTTAATATCAACAGAAACACACATTTATAAGCAATTGTTTATTAGCAAATATTCTATACGTGGGGGAAGGAACAGGCTTAGAGCTTAGAGGCGCTGGTTCGACGATGTTTTTGGGATTTTCCCAGGATTCTATTTTATTTTTCGTTATTATTGATATATAGAGACGGTGAATGTATTTTCGTCTGAATTAGACACCCCCAACCTACGCACAGGTGTTAGGAATGTATTTCCCAGTAATCCGCATACCTGCTCAGAGAGCGTCTAGTTGTTAAAAGATTAAAGATTACTGGAAAAAGCTGTCACCGCCCAAATAGGATCCGTCAAATATTATTTATTATCGACTAAGTACACGAAGGTATTCCTGTGTTCCGTATTAGCATTTGCATACTAAAGCATTCGAAATTTCAACAAATTCTTCAGCTTCAGGTATAATTTCTTAAGTACTACGCATTAAAAACCGATTTTTTAAAATATTTGTAGCATGCATATGTAACTTGTCATATTCAGTTACTAAAGTTACTAAATAATTGTAACGTGTTATAGTTACAATTACTGAAAACACAAAAGTAATTAAATTACTATTAAGTTACTGAAAAGTAACTAGTTACTAGTAACGAGTTACTTTTACTTAGTTACTACCCAACACTGCATTTAGCGGTAATAACAGTTCCTGTATGCAATACATGGCTTTGAGTATAAACAGCGCAGGTTCAATAAATTCCAGTCCCAACAGCTACTTACTGCAAACATGAAGTACCTCATTAATTTGGAACAGCAGTTCCTAAGAGTGTAATGCATGACTTAGTTTTCAAGAAGTTATTTTGGATAGAAACAACTGGATATCTGAATCCAATTAAATTCATACAGGAAAGCCTTAATGTATTTTGAATTTTGTTCATTTACCATTTGTAATTCTTCTCGATTTGTTATCGATTGTTTCGTCACCAGCAGTAATCCAACCTTTGATTAATTCATATAGCTGACAAATACCATTTATCCAATTCAAATTAAAAATTCATGATCTCTGCAGGCTACAGAAGGAATAGGATGTAGCCTACTTTACTATACCCTGATTATCGAACAGATGGAGTTGTAGATGCGCATGACCAGCACGTGATTTACAAATCCTCGGCTGACATTGTTAAAGTGTAAAACAAGTGTTAAAACTTAAAATTAAGAAGTTACTAGATCTAAGGTTAGATATTTCTTGTTAGTCGTTTTAGTTCACGTTGTACTGATGTTATACACAGAAGATAAGTTCACGTTGTACTTATGAAATACACAGGCGTGCTTGCGTAAGTTAAGGTTATGTCAATAAAAAAACTATAAGTTGTATTTTGTGTGTGTAACCTCTAAAAACGGTTTAATAATAAATAGAAATAAACAAACTTCAATATTAACTTATTTCAATAAGTTATTGAATAAATTCAATAGGTTATGGGCCCAGTGTCGCGTTTTAAGAAATAAATACAGTAGTTAAAAGTTGAAGTTTTTAAGTACTGAAACCAGTTTAAAGTGAAAATGGATTTAGTAAAGCACATTAAACCGTTGAACAATGAGGCTGAGTGGCCTATGTGGAAACGTAAGATTCGAGATTTGCTTGATTACCACGAAGGAGCTTTAGATGCAATTGAGGGCAGGTTGGTGAAACCAGAGCCATTGCATAGAGGAGCCAGTGAAGATGAAAGTAAAAAACACAAAGTACAGTGTGATTTGTATCGAAAAGCTAACAGTTATGCAAAGTCTATGATAACAAGTGCAGTTACGGATGCTGTGTATCAGAAGATTATGGACAAAGAATCGGCGCATGATGCGTGGGAGGCATTAAAGCAAAACTTTGAAGCAACGTCCAGGGATCAGCTGTTTAAAATATGTACAGATTTTTTCGCGTTCAGCTGGACACAAGGAGAGGACGTTTCTACACACATTGCAAAGATGAGAGGTTTGTGGAATGAATTAAATAACGGACTTGAAGCTAAAGGTGAGACTGCTTTACCTGATTTAATGTTAGTTTGTAAAATTCTGCACATTTTGCCTACAAATTTTGAGACATTCAAATCAAGTTGGATGTTATTAAAAAGCGATGAAGAGAAAACATTCGATGAGTTAACAGTACAGCTATGCATGTTTGAAAGAAACTTTACAAGAAATGTAAATAGTGAAAAAGCTGTACAAGAAGCGTTAGTGGCAAAATCAGATATACAAAATCAGAGTAAAGGAACCAAAAAGCAGTTTACAAGAAAAGGCAGTTGCCATTACTGTAAGAAAAAAGGTCATTGGATAAGAAACTGTAAACAATGGATTGCTGTTGGAAGACCAACCAAAAATGCGGAAATAAACAAGGATCAAGACAAGGCAGTTGTTACTAATGTAACACTGTTAACCATGTGCAGTGAGGCGTGTTCTATGGAAATAGATGTGGATAATTGGTGGATCGACAACGGTGCAACGAAGCATGTGACAAATTGTTCCGACTATTTCGTCGAATTTGAAGCATTTGAAGATCCACACACTATCAAGGCCGCTGGACAAGAAAGTTTAACTGCAATTGGAAAAGGGTCCATTCGAATCGTGTCAACTATTGAGAACAGATGTGAAGAAATGACTTTAAAAGAAGTTTGGTATGTACCGAAAATTTCAAAAAATTTGTTTTCTGTCCTAGCTGCTCAAGATCGTAACAAGAATAGTACGTTTGAGTCAACGGCTACTTCCTGTTCACTGAAAATTGATGGTCGAGTAAGAATGTATGGAACCCGTGAAGTCGGTGGTACTCTGTACAAAGCAGCCATCAAACCAATAGCCCCTGAGCCCGACATTGATGTAAATGTTGAGGATAATTCAAATTTGCTGCAGCTCTATCACGAAAGATGGGGTCATCAAGATAAGCGTCATGTCAAAGCAAAACTCAAGAAAGACTTTGGTATAGATGTTAAGGCAAGTACAGAACTTTGTGAACCTTGTACGTATGGTAAAGCACATCGTTTACCATTTGGAACAAGAGAAAAGTCAACAACACCTGGTGAGCTTATATCGACAGATGTATGCGGACCTTTTGATGAATCGTTTCAGAAGAAGCGTTATCTTGTCGTGTTTAAAGATAACTATACAAAATTTCGTTATGGCTATTTCATTGCGAAGAAATCAGAAGTTAGTGAAACTCTTAAAGACTTTCTCATGCATACTAAGACATTGAAGCATTCAATAAAGGAAATTCTGAGCGACAATGGTGGAGAGTTTGACAACGAAGAAGTTCGGTCCATTCTACGTACAAATGGAATTACGCAACGATTGACAGCGCCCTACACTCCTGAACAAAACGGCATCTGCGAGCGTGACAACAGAACCATAGTTGAGATGGCCAGAACACTGAAGTATTCAAACTCGGAAGTCAGTTATCCGGAAGCAATATGGGCTGAGTTAGTTAACAGCGCTATTTACATTTTAAATAGAACTGGAAAGTCATCTGTAAATGACATCAGTCCTTACGAGTTGTGGACACACAAAAAACCCAGAACGAAGCATCTCAGGATTATTGGCTCAATCTGTTATGCACATATTCCCAGTCAAAAGCGCAGAAAGATGGACAAGAAAGCCGTAAAAGGGTACC
>JABXWE010011709.1:0-20293 GCA_014611495.1 Limonius californicus | reverse complement strand
GTTTTGAGGATTCCGCGGGTGTTGTATGCTGTGGTTGGTTTCCAGGAATTCTTCCGCGTAACAACTTCTTGGTCCTGGGACTGACCGGGCTGGTTGTCTTGACGACGTTTCGGCAAAGTCACATTTGCCATCTTCAGGTCTTGTCGGATAACTTTCTGCTGATGCTTCTTGTAATACGACTGTTGACGTTCGTTTCTGCTGGAGCTATATATACTTCTTGGCCGTTCCGTGTGGTTGCGCTTTGTTGATTTCGCGCTCGGTTGCGTGTGACGGGACCGGCTATGGCTGGAATGTTCTGATTTTGTTGAGGTGGATTTGTATTTTCTTGCTGGTTTCTGTAGTGTATTTGTTTTTTGGCGAGAACCGGTTTCCAAGCAGATGGTAGTCTTTGGGTGTCATCACGAGAATTTAGATTTCTTGGGTGTTTCTCGATTTCTATTGCTTCCCTTATTATTCTTGATTTCAGGTGTCCTATGTTGGCCAGTACTTTGGTGTTTTCGAAAGCAATTTTGTGAGATGTTGTGCTTACGTGTTGTGTCAGTGATGAAATCTTCTCGTTCTTTCGTACGGCATTCTCCTGTTCTTCTTTTCTCACATTGACTCGTCTATTCGTTTGACCTATGTATGTTTGATCGCAGTCCTGGCAAGGAATTTCGTAGACACCTTGATTCTCCAGAGGTATCTTTGTTTTGGGGTTTCGTAGAATGGAGCTGATCTTTCTGTTTGTTGTGAATGTAGTTTCCACATTGTGTCTTCGTAGAATTCTAGAGATATTGTCTGTTGTTCCTTTGAAGGTTTTTCTTTTACATCCTGTGGCTTAACTCGGCTGGGCTTAAGTGTATCATTGATGGTCTGGTTTTTGAAGCCATTTTGTAGCAGAGCTTTTCGGAGTTTCTTCATTTCTTGGTCTACGTTTTCAGGGTCTGCGAGTCGTTGAGAACGAGTGACCATGGTTTTGACCACTGATCGAAGTTGTGCTGGATGGTGGTGTGATTCCGCGTTGAGATAGCGGTCTGTATGAGTGGGTTTCCGGTACACCGTGTGGCCCAGGCTTTCGTCTGATTTCTTCTTGACCAAAACATCCAGGAACGGTAGTTGGTTTTCTGATTCCATTTCCATCGTGAATTTGATTTTCGGGTGGAGACTATTTAGGTGGTCCAGGAAGTTGTTAAGGTGTGCCTCTCCATGTTGCCAAATAACAAACGTGTCGTCCACATATCGTAGCCAGAGTATGGGTTTGTGTGCAGCTGTTTCTAGTGCTTTTTTGTTCCAGGTTTTCCATGAATAGATTCGCTATGACTGGGGATAGCGGAGAGCCCATTGGTGCACCTTCTATTTGCTTGTACCGTTGGTTGTTGTACAGGAAGTATGTGTTCTTGAGGCAGTGTTTCGTTAATTCCATTATGTGGGCTGGTGGATCATATTTCTGTTTGATTATGTCCAGAGATTCTTCTATGGGAACGTTGGTAAACAGTGACACCACATCGAAACTTACTAGTAACCAGCCTGGCTCTACTTTTTCCTTCCTCAGTAAATCGACGAAATGACTTGCGTTCTTAACGTAAGATGCGGCTTCTTCGGTGTGAGGTTGTAGATGTTTTGCCAGGTATCTTGCCAGCTGTTGTAGGGGGGATCCTATTGAACTAACAATTGGCCTGAGAGGTGCTCCTGGTTTGTGCACTTTTGGTAGCCCATAGAGTTTTGGACATCTGGATGATTTCTCCCTGGGTATCAGCTGTCGTTGTATGTCTTCGATCAGTGGTCAAAACCCTGGTCACTCGTTCTCAACGACTCGCAGACCCTGAAAACGTAGACCAAGAAATGAAGAAACTCCGAAAAGCTCTGCTACAAAATGGCTTCAAGAACCAGACCATCAATGATACACTTAAGCCCAGCCGAGTTAAGCCACAGGATGAAAAAGAAAAACCTGCATCCAAAGCCCACCTGCCATACATCAAAGGTACAACAGACAAAATCTCTAGAATTCTACGAAGACACAATGTGGAAACTACATTCACAACAAACAGAAAGATCAGCTCCATTCTACGAAACCCCAAAACAAGGATACCTCTGGAGAATCAAGGTGTCTACGAAATTCCTTGCCAGGACTGCGATCAAACATACATAGGTCAAACGAATAGACGAGTCAATGTGAGAAAAGAAGAACACGAGAATGCCGTACGAAAGAACGAGAAGACTTCATCACTGGCACAACACGTAAGCACAACATCTCACAAAATTGCTTTCGAAAACACCAAAGTACTGGCCAACATAGGACACCTGAAATCAAGAATAATATGGGAAGCAATAGAAATCGAGAAACACCCAAAGAAATCTAAATTCTCGTGATGACACCCAAAGACTACCACCTGCTTGGAAACCGGTTCTCGCCAAAAAACAAATACACTACAGAAACCAGCAAGAAAATACAAATCCACCTCAACAAAATCAGAACATTCCAGCCATAGCCGGTCCCGTCACACGCAACCGAGCGCGAAATCAACAAAGCGCAACCACACGGAACGGCCAAGAAGTATATATAGCTCCAGCAGAAACGAACGTCAACAGTCGTATTACAAGAAGCATCAGCAGAAAGTTATCCGACAAGACCTGAAGATGGCACATGTGACTTTGCCGAAACGTCGTCAAGACAGCCAGCCCGGTCCGTCCCAGGACCAAGAAGTTGCTACGCGGAAGAATTCCTGGAAACCAACCACAGCATACAACACCCGCGGAATCCTCAAAACCAACATATATATATATATATATATATATATATATCATGACGACCTAAACCACTTTTCCTTTAATTTAATTAAAGTGATCAATATTACCTACTTATGACAGTATTAAAACGAGCTCAGAATTTACTTAAATTGTAAGTGCGATATTTTTATATAAGCAGAAAACAGATTTGTTGCTTATTGTTGATGAATGCATCGGAGATGCGACTTCCGCCTGCAATTTATATATCAGCCGCTGTCCAATTAGAAGCCCACCGCCTGAAAAAATATTTAGACGCTTTGAAGGTCAATTTGTTAATTCCAGATGGTGTAGGCCCAGAACGATTGCAAACATAGCAAATTAACTAGCAGTGTTAGAGGTAGTGAATGAAAAGACCCATGTAAGTCAAAGAGATCTAAGTACAAATTTGGGTAATAGTAGAACTTTACTTAGAAGAGTTCTGAAAGTAAATGAATTGCATCCCTATCTCGTTGCTTTGGTGCACGAATTCCATGAAAATGACACTCTAGAATAGATGATTGCAAGTGTATATAT
Source organism: Limonius californicus (assembly GCA_014611495.1). Lineage (NCBI taxonomy): Eukaryota > Metazoa > Arthropoda > Insecta > Coleoptera > Elateridae > Limonius > Limonius californicus. The sequence goes on along the minus strand of JABXWE010011709.1, from coordinate 17,014 downwards.
AATTTCATTCTGAATCAAATTTTTAAAAATGGTGTATGTTTTAGCGATGACGCAGAATTGTCAAGCAATGATGAAGTGAATGGGCATAGAATTTTGGTGCCAGCATGCTGGTTGTTAGGCCTTGCTTAAATTATGTATATGGAGGAAATTGGATTGGAAGAGGAGCTGTGCAACCATGGCCACCAAGCAATTGCCATGTTACTTTACTGTACATATTAGTTGCTCTAATAATATTTATGGACAACGTGAAGGTCATTTTTTCTGATGCAAGCGTTGATGATGGTTGAAATTTGTGGAGAAGGAGTTATTAATGTATTTTTTATTGGTGAAATCTTTGAAACAATCGGATGATATGAGTACTCTTTATAAAAGATGATAGCGTGCTGCGACAACTTGAGAGTAGTACAGAAATTAACCTGTGTTAGATTAGGGCAAGTAGATGGCAGTAGTCGCTTTTGAGGAGTAGTAGGAATAAAAGAGATTTTGTTACTATTTTTTGGAAATGTATGTGTAATAGGAGCAAAAATTATTTAATTTCTGTGATAAGTAGTAATTGTAGGGAATTGGACATAGGTACTGTGCATATGCGAAAAACCTTATCCATCATTCATCCCTTTAACTGAGGTTATTTAACCTTTAAATTACCTAGTAATTTTTTTAAATTTGGGGCTATACTGTGATTACAAAGTTTTCACTTCTCGGGCAGATTTCATCCATTTTTCACAATCAATTGTACATTTTTCTTGACTGGAATTTAAGCGTGGACTGTTAGCTTTCCAAAACACGTTTGCCAAGTTTGGAGAGGAAACAAAAAAGTTATTTACATTTTAATGAGTGTATGTAAAAAAACTTTGATTGTGTTCAACTTTCGAAATGTCGTCTAATTATAAAAAAATTACCAGGTAATTTAGAGGTTAGGTTAAATAACCTATATGTGGATAACATTTTTGGCAAATGTTTACAATCGCCCTGTATAGCTTCAGTACTACTATAGTACTTCAAATGTTCGCAAGGCCATCTATTGAGTAATTCCAGAATTGAGTTGTAAATCAGAAAATACATTTTAAGGGAATTGTAGCCTATACTATCTCCATAACTTTTTTACTGGTGGAGCTATGATTTATCATAATTAAAAGTTTGTGAGTTAAGCCAGAAGCCAGTAATATCACAAACAATGATGGATCATGGTCTATTCTATTCTAATTAGTATTTAGTCTAAGTAAGCGGCATACTTAGAAGGTTTGGCATTTATTAATGATGCTGTAATAGCACGCCATCCATTACAGGATCTTTTAAACAAGAGTTCTAGTTTAACGTACGCAACCAATATAGCAACACCGTTGCTTTTAAACCGATATTCATTTTAATAATTCATAGTAGTTAAGCAATTGTATTTGTCCTCCCACCACCCTTTAAAAAAAAATACCAAGAAAAGTTTTAGATATTCGATTAGGTGTTCCTTATACAAAAAGTTATCTAATATATGTGAAAGTGGACAGTTGTAATATCTCAGTTAAATAATCATACTATAACAGTAGTTGTCTACATAAAACAGGCGATGGAATGAACAGTCACGTCTTTTCTAGACTAAAGGAATGTTTATAATGTCAGATAAATTAGTTATTTTTTTATACGAATCTGACAGATTGTTAAAATGATTTTTAATGCATTTCAGAGAGCATGCATTATTGAATCTTACTTTCGGAACGGCTTTCAAGTTGACGGAGAATGGACCTATTCGATTCCTCCTTGTTTTGTGGAACTCCTAGAGAGGTATCCCAATGAAATTATTACATACCTACCGAAAATTTTATGCTTTGGTTAGGAATTTAGTCAGCAATATTCGAGAAACTGGAAATGTGGGAAGGAAAGAAGGGTTTGGTAGGCCAAAGAAGATATTACCTGCTTTAATTGAAACTGTAGGACAACGAATTGACGAGTCTCCAAAAACACCAATTAGACATTTATGCCAGCAAGTTGATGGTTTAAGTTACGGTACATGCCACAGAATATTGAGACAAGCTTTGCATCTGCATCCTTATTGATTTATTTCTGTTCAGAAGCTTTTAGAACTGATTATCCAAAAAGAGTTCAGTTTTGTCGTTGGGTTTTGGATAATCTCAATGATGAACAGTTAAATTTAACCTTTTTTACCGACGAAGCCTGGTTTTACCTTAATGGGTATGTTAATTCACAGAATGTGCGGATTTGGAGTAGCAAGAATCCACACGTTACAATTAAAGCTCCCCTTCATCCACAGAAAATAGGAGTCTGGGTTGGAATGAGTCGTCGTATGTTAGTTGGGCCAATATTTTTCCAAGGTACGCTAACTGCAGCAGCAAGGTACAGGAACGAATTATTGCAACCTTTCTTAAATGAACTTCACGATGATGAGCTACGGGATGGTGTTGTGCAACAGGATGGCGCAACAGCTCATGCAGCTACAGATACAAATAATTTTTTACACGAATATTTTGATGACCGAATCATTAGTAGGAATATTGTAACACCCTGGCCCCTTCGCTCTTGTGGTATTACTGTTTTGGACTGTTTTCTATGGTCCTATTTGAAAAATACCATTTTTAAAACTCCAGTTAATGATTTTAACGAACTGAAACTTAGAATTGAAGAAAACTGTCAAGAAATTAACAACTCGCCTCAATTATTATTACAAAATGTTTTTGAAGGTATGAGAAGACGAGTTCAGAAATGTTTGGAGGAAGAAGGCAGATATTTTCAACATTTGTTGTGATAATTACATTAGTTCAGGTTTATTCATTTCTTTTACTGCTGCTCAATAAAGGATTTCTGCTCCTAAAAACCACGTTTCATTATTATTTAATTCCAGCTAACACAACCTAACCTGAAATTGACATTATAAACATTCCTTTAGTCTAGAAAAGACGTAACTTTTCATTCCACAGCCCGCTGGGGATCAGCTTTTTTTGGACCTTTTGATATTAAAAAATACTATACTAATATTTATCTGATGCTGTTTTGCTTTTACTGTTTGTCTATTATACAGTGCTTCCCAAAAGTAACGGATAAATTCTATAAAATCGTTAAGAAAAATATTTCATAAAAATGTTCGGACACGTCAATTTTTATTTTTAAATTGTCATTTAGAGATGTAATTTTCAATCCCCCACCCCTCAACCCCTAAGCCCTAGCAACTCCAACTTTAAAATTTCAAATAGCAAAGTACCCCTTATGATACCTCATCTGATAGCTTTCTTTATGCTGAATACAACAAAAAAAAAAGCTTTTCAAAATCGGTTGATAAATAACGGGGATATTTACCAAAATGTATTCAAATGAAAGTGCCATTATTCGAGCAGGCGTTGATACGGTTGTAGCAGTGAGTGATAAAAACAATTGAAATTGATCGTTCTCAGTACGTTTTAATGCGTTTATGTAGTATTTTTAAGTTTGGATGAAAAAAAAATTTTTTATGAGAAAAAATTTTTTTTGTACGAAAAAAAAATTTTTTTAAATTTCTCTAAACCCGTCGCAATGTTTACAGGACGTACTGAGAACATAAACTTCAATTGTTTTTACCACACATTGCTAAAACCGTATCAACGCCTGCTCGAATATTGGCACTTTCAATTGAATACATTTTGTTAAATATCTCCGTTATTTATCAACCGATTTTGAAATACTTTTTTGTTGTATTCAGCATAAAGAAAGCTATCAGATGAGGTATCAGAAGGGGTACTTTGCTATTTGAAATTTTAAAGTTGGAGTTGCTAGGGCTTAGGGGTTGAGGGGTGGGGGGTTGAAAATTACATCTCTAAATGACAATTTAAAAATAAAAATCGACGTGTCCGAGCATTTTTATGAAATATTTTTCTCAACGATTTTATAGAATTTATCCGTTACTTTTGGGAAGCACTGTATGGTAATAGACGTAAATGGTATTTCCATTAGATATTATTTTTCTTGTAGCATTCAATGAAATTATTGAATAGAGTTCATTTATTTGCATGTTTGCTGTATAATTTAGGGCTTTAATAACTAGAAACTTCAGTTGTTATAAAAATGGGTAATAATAAGAAATAAGTACAAGTACTTACTAACTACGCATGTATTATGTTTACGTTCATATTTACTAATATGTATATTAATTTTTATCTGTGAAACTACCGACAACGGAGAATAAGCTTCCGGAATCGTGCTGCACCAAACACATGTTACATGCTGTAACTAACAACTTTGGTCGTATACAAACTTCCACACCACAGTACATACTTGTAGTAAAAGAAAATACCAGACATCCATCTAAGAAAATATGAAATATCTAGCCAAAATTTTAGTGAATTGTGTTGTACATTGAACCATTGAAGTAGTAGTTAGATATCGTGGAGATTTGAATTCTCAGAACACTTACATAAAAATGTTCATTAAGTTGGATACAAATGTCGTTGTTAATTTCATCTTTGTTACTGGTTTTATAGTCATCATTGAATTTCTTTATGCACAAATAGACACTGTGTTTGGTATCTTGCCTCTGAATTAAAAGCTACTATTACTGCCGAGGTTTCATCCAGTGTTACATGAGACTTCCTCGAGATTATGAAATCATCTACTCTTGCTAGAACACTGTCTTGGTTTATTAAATTGCTTGGCTCGTGAGTAGGTAATTGAAATGTTGATACAATTACAATGTCTCATGTGAAAAAACGAAGAACAATAAATTCGATAAACTCTGACACAATAAAAATACCAATTTTTGATACCTCTTGCTCTTTCCATGTGCTTAATGTAATCTTAATAAGCCATAAGTTTTTCTATTGGTGTCAGAAAATGGAAGCTCTCTCTAAAGTAAGCGGTTCGCAAACAACGGTTAGAGAAATTAAAATGTTATTGTTTTTAATTATACAGTGCGATGGAAAATGATTGAAGGTACCGCTACATACTGATTTTTATGTCTGCTTACTACTCAATGTGCTCTCGACTAATTCCAGTGGCGTGCAACGACATTCTCAATACAGTGGCAAATTAAACATTTCTTGTTTTAAATTACTATCTATGTTGTGCGTAAATTTTTATATTACAAGCTAACCTGTACGTATAGTTTTTCGACACCCCCCCCCTCCCCCCGCTCTCCCAATTATTCTTTCTAATGGCTACCAACTGTCTCGGCGTGATGTAATTCACGACATTCATTATGTAATTCCCAAGTAAAAGTACATACACGATTTGCCTATACGACATTTTGCAGTAGTCAAGAGGTATGAAGTAGGGCGATTGCGGTGGCGAACGATTGCTGGTTACTATTCTGCCATCAAAAAATTCCTTCATAAGATTCTGCTACTGTGTGAGCTGTTGCACCATCTTACTGGAAGACTCCAAGCTCAAGTTCGTCATTGCGCAGTTGATCGACAAACAGCCTTAAAATTAACTGTTAGAGATTGTTGGCATTTCAATTGACAAAACAATTAGCCAAATATTTTTTTTCTGGATATCGTATTCCAAAACCCAATTTAAAGGGGATGTAACACGATTTTCAGTTGACCATGTACGGTATTTTTTGGATATTGTGTAGCCGCTAAGACGGAAGCATGCTTTATCTGTGAAAAAAGTTATCATTGTTGGAGTGCAGTATTGTCGGCTCTATTCAAACTCGACTTTCAACAACGCTTGAATTACTGACACTTTGATGTTTGCGTACGCAGTACTTTTTGCAAGCTGTTTGACGCGAATTCTATAAAAGACCCACATTGTAAAAGTTCAGTAACTCAGTTACAAAAAGACCTTTACGTTCGTTGCCTGTTAGAAGAGATGACAATGATTTGTTAGGATTTGCATCCACAGATGTCCTGCTTTAAACTTATCTTTACAGACTCTACCTGTTTACTGGTACCGTGAAACATACCATGTAGGTACCGACTAAGATTTATATAGCGGATTGCTTTATTGGGAAATTGCTCTTGGAACTGATTAAAACAAGAACGATAGGAGTACTGCCAAAATTAATCTTGGTCACCTTCTCCGGATCTAAAGTAGGTTTCCAAAATATATGTATCTAGCTTTACTGTGAACAACACGCTGCCATTTATGTACACACTTGATATCCTTATTCAACACAAAACTTTGTAATTTGATTGGCTTATCTAATAAAGCGACCGATAGCGCCCCCTTAGTAGGAAGAAAATTCAATCATTTTCGATCGCACTGTAGTACGATGAAGTTCAACGATAGTTTTACTATTATTTTTTCCCATTTCTACGTACATTGTTTCTAATTTATTGAAATTGGGTTAATAGTAACTAGCCTAAATACTTTATAAAAAACACTGATAACATAGTCCAAAAACCGGTCCCTAACATACTTGTGTTTCAATTAGGTTGTTTGGCGTCTTACATGAAAAATAACTAACTTTCAGACAAAAGTGGTATTAGTAAGTTGTAATAATTGTAATGTTCGCAATATGGTATTTATTTCAACATTTTGAATTTCTAAATCTCAAATTTTAAGTGGTAGAACGCGTTGCCGTAGGCTAGAGGTTAGCGCGTTAGACTTCTACGCTGAAGGTCCTGGGTTCAATTCCCACTACCGGAATATCGCATTTTTAACGGCCGTTCTCCCTCGCAAAGCAATGGCAAAACCGGGGAGGTATTCTGCCTAGTAAATCTTCTTGGGCGTATAAGCGTTTACACTTCCTGTGGTTCAGAGCCCACGTTAAGCTGTAGGTCCTCTATATCTGAGGCACTTTAAACGCCCAACACAGGCGTAGGAAAGAAGATCGCTACGTTTCGTAAGAGATAAGGCACTCGAAGAAGAAGAGAACGTGTTGCGCATTAGTATAGGTTCAGACCGTTAGATGACGCTGATGGAATTGTCGTCAAGGGTTTCTAAGTGATTTTATTACTGCCGAGTATGGCAGTTCATTTCATAATAACTAATTCACCACCGTAAATATTCCTGCCATATTAATTTAAAAAAAATAACAAGAGTTTTCTATATATACATATTTATCTCCAAATTCGTTTCTAATAATTTTGCCATCCGGATAGAGACACCTTTCTAAAATTAAAGCTTCTGGGAATATAACCGGACGTGATATACTATCTGTTAAATAGGGATGGAGCTATACAAAACGGAAACCGACGGAAACCTCAATATCCGGGATTTGTCACGTTCGTGGCTTAATTTGATCTCTCTAGGTTTGTCCCAGCTGGTAGATGTTGCACCAGATGCAGTTATCTATTTGTGCTTACCGCTTACATCCAATTCATTTATTATATTATTTTATGTGTGCGAATACAACTATTAGAACTTTTCAGTCGACCCTGTAAAGCTCAAAGGCAATGTGGAATATTTGAAATGTCGAATTGGCTTAGCAAAATAATGTTTTAAGTTTTTGATTAATTATTTAACAATACGTATATTATTCTATAATTCTTACTCATTAAGTTTTTATATCATATAGTTTTAAAAAATATATATTTAAAATTTTCAGCTGGTGATTTTTTCACAATTGTACCTGATAGGACTTTTTGGGATTCGACAGTGAGTTTTAATCAATATAATATACATGCACTGGGTGCAAAAGGAACGTTTCTTAAACAAGTACATTCTACTGGTTTTAGTGGGTTGGTGGTGTCTTCAAGGCTTTAAGGTTTAAAGTTACTTTTCCTGAATAGGATGTGAAAAATATCACCATAGAATTTTTTTTTCTTGAGTGTAAAGTAACTATGAAGAATTGCAACGTTAGTTTCAACTTAGTTTTGCTGAATAGAAAACGAACTTTAATTAAATATTCACTTTTTAGCTTCTAGCTTGGGCTTATGGAATATGTTTTAATACAGGACGATTTACGGAAGAGTATGCGAATACCATTCCAAGAATCTTTCTACCGTTCTGTGCCTATCGACAGATCGTGGCCACCTTCTCTCTTATGTTTGTGGCGTACATGTAAGGTAATGTACACAAACGTAGGGGACCTACTGTTTAACGAGGAAAGGGTCTTACACTTATTCTTCAGAGAAGCTGGTTTTGACAGAGTTGTATCGGTTTGCTATTGCCTTCAGAAGGAAAACGGACGTGTAAAAATTTCCCTGGACCTAAGATCGAACCCTGGTTCTTTAGCGCATCAGTCCAACGTGCTAATTGCTGCGCCACTGCCACTTCAAGAGTAGGCAACCCAAAATACATATTGCCGCTATTTTGAATCAGAGACGGCTGTTTGATAGGTTTAACAGTTTACTGGCTTAAATAAAGCTGATTCAATGCAAACAATGTTCGAATAATACGTATTTGAACGCAGAAAAAGCCGACAAGATCCTACCAGGGAAGTCTGTTTGAATTTTCTTCATGAGACATTGTCACTCTTCCTTGAAAAAGTAGATTTAAATAAAAGATGGCATTTATGTGGTTCCAGCACGTAAACTGCGAAGCTTTATTTTTTTTATGGAACACCTATTATATCTATAATTCCAACTGTGTTATTATTCTCTAAAAACACATCATACTAGGGGTGTTTTTTAAATAAGGTTCTTTTTTTAATGAAAAGAAAAATACTGTAAATATCATTAAAATATATTTTTTTCCATATTCTACCTACTTTTATCTACTTTTCTACAGTGTGATTGTAAATGATTGAGGCTAGTTTGAATTTACCGCCATAAGAAATTATTACATGTAGGTAGCAAATACAGTAAACCTGTCAGCTGTTTATTTCTCATCAGTGACGTCTCAAATAGGGATAACTGAGATATATATTAATTGTTATTAACGATTTTAATCAATAGTTTTATCTTTTTAATTAAAACAATTAATACACAATAAACTTAGAATTTCGTCTTAATAATAAGTGACAATATTCAAATTTATCTTAACAATATTTTACAACAATTGTTCAAAATGCCCAGCAGAAATCATAAATACGGCGACCATTACATATGTATTTATAAAAAGCCCTGCCGCTAAATTGATATAGCCACAACCAACATGTGAAATACACTAAAATTTGTGGCGGTAAATTCAAACTATCCTCAATCATTTACAATCACACTAGATAATTTCCATTTTTGTTCAAACATTAGTCATACCGCTCAACAAGTTTTTACATTCCGACGTCAAAGAAATCTGCCGCATGTGTCGTCGTTGAACCGTTGACCACCAAGGAATTCCTTTAAGTACCGAAACAAGTGAAAATCACTGGGTGCAAGGTCTGGACTGTAAGGTGGATGATCCAGTTGTTCCCATTCAAAAGAGCTGATTAGGCCTTGTGTTTGTGTAGAAACATGTGGCCTTGCATTGTCATGGAGCAACACCACACCAGAAGACAGCCACGCCGCTTGTTTTGTATGGCACGCCGGACTTTTCTTTTCGATTTTCGATAATCAGTTTCTTCTACAGACAGACGATACGGTGCAAGTGGCGTCTAAACGCGCGCAAAGCATGCTGGGAGCAGACGCGCAAGCGCACTGCGGCGATCGGGCGTCGTTTTCACTCTCATTCACAACAGACCTTATTTAAAAGCGTTTTTCAACATGGGGAGTAGGAAATTGAAGAATTACACAAATGCATGTATTTTCCCTTTACTAATATTGTTAATATCTGATTTTGCGTAAAATCCGGCTGAGGAGTACGTGTAAAGTAATGTACACAAGTGCAGGGGACCTACTGCTTAACGAGGGAAGGGTCTTACACTTCTTCTTCAGCGAAGGTGCTTTTAGCAGAAGTATCTCAGTTTGTTATTGCCTTCCGAGGGAAAACGGCCGTATAAAAATTCTGATGTTTCTATACCTAGGATCGAATCCAGGTCCTTTAGCGCAACAGCCCAACCCGCTAAGCGGTGCGCCGCGGCCACGGACAGGTTGGACTGTTTATTGGCTTAAAGAAAGCTGATTCAACTCGAACAATTTTCGAATAGTAGTATTTGAACACAGAAAAAAACGACAAGATCCTAACAGGGGAAGTCTTACTTGGAAAAGTGGATTTAAATACAAGAGGGCATTTATGTGGTTCCAGCACTATCGCCTACTAAACTGTCAAGCATATTAAATACGTATTGTCAATAAAAAAATTAAATATAGGAGTACCGTGTGAGATGTATTTTGGGTTGTCTATTTTTCGAATGGTAGGTTAATGTTCTTTCGTGCCTCATCATGTGTATTTTGCCTAATTGTTCAACGAAAAATAACTTTAATATACATTTTCACCTTTAGAGGGTGCAAAGTACTTTCTAAGGGTTAAACTCCTCATGAGAGAATTTCAATATACAGGGAATTTTTCTTTTTAGTATACATTGCCTATGATGTGATGTTTCTGTAAGGTCTGTGAACATTGTACTTCCTTTGTACAACAGAAATACATCAGCGGCTAGGTGGTGTAATAGTTATCATAGGTGCCTTCCAAGCAGTTGATCCGGGTTCGATTCCCGGACATCGCAGACTTCTTTTAATTATTATTTTTTGTTATGACTATTAATTATGATTTCTTCAACGTAGAATAAATTAATTTAGGCATTGCTCTCATTTAAATTTTCTAGCAATTGTTTGTATGGTTGGAATACAAGGAATAGGTCTTTCTGGATATTTTAGTGAAAATAAGTCTCTCGCAGTTCTTAAGCTGTTACCATTCTGATACCACATTAGAATTTCCACTTTTTCGTCTTTACTGTACATAGTTGTATAAAAAATTCAAGAAGACACTAAATAAAGACTAATTTAATTTTTGAACCTTGAATTAATTTGATTGTGTTGGCCACAGCATGCTTTAGTTGTCTGCATAGTTGGTTGCCTACACAATAGGCGTAATTGACACGTTCTTTTTACAAATATACATAGCCAATGTATACTAAAAAGAATAATTCCCTGTACTTGCTATAGTACAGTGATCAAAATATCATTTGTTGTTGTAACAGTCAGTAATTTTTAAAGGGAATGACTTCTACTAATTGTAGCTGCCTCCAATATTTGCAAATAACCATATATCGTTTCTGTTTTGCTTATACATCGTAAGCAAATTCGCGTTAACGGCGACGTATTTAAAGTACCTCGTTTTAAAAAGATCACCCTATGTAAGTTATATTGGTTAAGTAATGAACCAGCTCTGTAACTACGACTAGTAGTATCTGCTTTTGCTTTTGCGTAAAAGAATCCGGATGACGAGACTGCTACTAATAAAAATTCTCTATTAGAAGTTTCCTTGAAAAGATATGTCTGTGTGCAACAATTAAGCTATTAATTTTCCGTTTCAATTTCCTTAGTAGAACAGAAACTGTAACTATAAAGCCTAAAAAGGAGTTATCGTTATGATAAAGACTTGTAAATTAGCATTCTTTCTACGCCACATTAATCAGATCGTTTACTTTATGGTAAAATAACCTATTTATCTAAATAATCATGATGATTAATAGTTTCTGAAAAAATGTGTAAAATTTATTGATAGCTGATACACAGGGTGTATTTAAATTAAGTAGCACCACGACTGAAGCTAGATGCAAAAATAAGACTATTGACCCCAACTTAACTATACAGGGTTGGGATAAAGTATGGAACCAAGTAAATATCTTTTAAACGAAAAGAACGATATTTATGAAAATTTGCAGGCAAGTGCAATGGAACAAAATGCATCTGATGTAAATTTTTTTGTTAATAATATACTTCCGGTTTAACCGGAAATGCCATCAACTTCTTTAATTTAAATGGGACACCCTATATATTTTTACAGATTTTGAAAGAGCTTGTTATTTTGAATTCATACATACTGAGTTTAGTGTAAAAAAATTTGTAAAAACGAGGAATAACTCACTGTTAGTTGTACAATAGGTGTACATTTCATTATTTTAGAATAATGAGAAACAAAATTACTTCAAATGTTCAAAATGCTCGCCGTTTACTTGCTGACAATATGCCATCCTATTAACAAATTTTTGAGTCACTCTTTCCAAGACTTCTCCACGTATTAGTTCACATTCATCAATAATTCTTTGTCTCAATTCCTGTAAGTTTGTTGGTCGTCTAACGTAAACACGTGATTTTAGATAACCCCAAAGAAAAAAATCTAACGGGCTAAGATCCGGAGAACGAGCAGGCCACTCTATGAATCCTCTACGTCCAATCCATCGATTTGGAAAATTCGCATCCAGAAAATCCCTAACCCGTCTATCATAGTGGGGAGGTGCTCCATCTTGTTGAAACCAAACATTTTGTGGTAATTGCCCATTCTGTTGAAGTGCAGGAATAATTTCGTTATTTAGTAGATCCAAATACTTGTCACCATTCAAGTTTCCGTCGATAAAAAATGGGCCTATAAGCCTATTTTCGACAATTCCCATCCAAACATTTAACTTCTGTGGATGCTGGGTATGTGCTTCATGAATCCAATGAGGATTCTCATTTGACCAATACCTTGAGTTATGGCGATTAACTGTTCCATTTAAACAAAAAGTTGCCTCTTCGGAAAAAACTATGTTAGAAGCAAAATTTTCGTCGACATTACAGATGTCCATTAGCCGTTCGCAAAATTCCAGCCGTCGGTCAAAATCATCGTCTGACAATTCTTGAACCAACTGTACCTTATACGGATGATACTTTTCACTTTTTAATATCTTTCCTACAGAACGTCGACTGATACCATGGTTTAGTGCCAAATTTGTGGTGGAAGTTTGAGGTGATTCTTCTAAATCGATTGCAATATTTTGTTTAACAGTTTCGTTCGTTGCAGTCCGCGGTCTTCCAGGTTTTAGCAAATTTTGTACCATCCCAGTTGTATTAAAACGTTGTAATGTTTTAGTTACTGTTGAGCGTGATATAGGATTTCTCTCCGGATGCAAATTATTAAAAATATGACACACTTCTTCATGAGTTCTAACACGATCACCATAACCGATCATCATTAAAATTTCAATACGCTCTTTTTCACTTAATTGAACCATTCTAAATTGTAAAATTTAATTCCGTCAATTAGAATTTGACACTTGGAGAACAAAAGACGTACTAAACAGTACTTGTTTATTTATTACTATGCATACAAACAACATCAATTAGTTTATCTAAATAGTTTTTGCTCTAATGCAAAAAACTCAAAGGAGGTTGATTAAAGTGCTATATTCCTCGTTTTTACAAATTTTTTTACACTAAACTCAGTATGTATGAATTCAAAATAACAAGCTCTTTCAAAATCTGTAAAAATATATAGGGTGTCCCATTTAAATTAAAGAAGTTGATGGCATTTCCGGTTAAACCGGAAGTATATTATTAACAAAAAAATTTACATCAGATGCATTTTGTTCCATTGCACTTGCCTGCAAATTTTCATAAATATCGTTCTTTTCGTTTAAAAGATATTTACTTGGTTCCATACTTTATCCCAACCCTGTATAATTATTCTATTGCAGTAATAACTATCACAGTTTTCTTGACAAAGGGTTATTTCAACAATTTTCTGTAGAGTAACTATCTAATAATTTTGAATAAAACGTAAACAATATCAGTCTTTTCTCAGACGATCTATGACTGGGGAATTGCAACATCTATCTAAATTTTTCTATATTATTTGAAACAAAAATTAACGATTAGGTTTGATATATAGGAAGTGAACCAAAAACAGGTTCAACACTACTTTTTATTTATAGAAATAAATATTTTTTAATTTTCTTACCTGCTAGTAAATACATAACTCCTGTCACTAACACGGCACTAATTTGATGTTGACAAACTCCAAAGGCTCCAACCAGTGCTGCACTTCCCAGTACTATTAAGCATACCAGCGAACATGATATGGAGAGATTCTGCATTCCTATAACAAACAGTGTTGTGTATCAATTATTATTCTCAAGCTGACTAACAATTTCAGAGGCTATTTGAAATGTTTGTATTTGTTATAATTATTATGACAGTTTTTGTATTTCTTAGTTTTGAAATTCTGCTAGTTTTGAGGTAGAAATAAGTTGGGCGAAGTATCTTTGACAGATTTGTTATGAAGAATTTAGATTACTTTTGATATCTAAAACCTCTCTTTATATAATCATTTCTGTTATATACATAGATATTACATAAATTGCTATCAGAAAAAGGTCTGATCGGACACGAGGGGAGTCCGTCTCTACCTATGGCTCCTGATTTAAAAAGAGTTGGTCTGGCACTTTAAAAATGACATATCTCGTATATGTTGAGTACGCTTGTTAAAATTCTGTAGATTAATAAAAGCGTGGTACTCGTTAGGGTTAAAATCGTAAGACAGTGATTTTTTTAATTAATAAAATTAAGCATTGGCCTAGAAATAAATATCTACAGAAAAAGGGAGGAGTTTAAAATATATCCCTGAGGATAGGAACTATACCTTAAGTGAATCGTTTACTTCCTATGATATAGTTCAAAATGTGGTGCCGTGAATTTAAATGTGGCAGACGGTTTCATTAATACGAGCGTACCCGTGTTTACAACATCAGTTGTGTTACTTTTATTTTCTCTGCTTGTGGGTATCTGTGTGGTAATTAGGTTTATATATGAATTTTGTTTATGTTAAGTTTAAGAGGAAACGAGACGAATACCCAGTGTAAAGTGCACCATTGAGCATTTGATATCACCTACGCGCAGAACAATGTCCCATGCATATTAAAAGTTCTAACCCGATATTTGGAATATATGCACGCATATAAAATACTGAAAATATGCACTTTGAATTATAGTTAAAAATTGATACCAATCAAAATAATTAATAATAAAATAGAATTTAAGTTACATTCAAATATTATTACGTTTAGTAATATGGTGTAATGAACGGCTTAAAAAGCATCGCTGAAAGTGTTCCAAGTATTTGAAGTAAAAGCAGAAAAAGCCACATCTTAAGAGATATTCATGTAGACTTTTTTTCTGGGCTAAACGTCGATTCAGGCTTGGGTTCGATTCCCCAGCACTACTATGGCAGTTAATCAAAATACTGCAACCCACTACACACAATTACTCAACTCGCTTGACAACAGCGGGGTTTTAATGCTAAAAGCCTTCTCTGGAAAATCTGTTGTTCGGATTCGACTTTAATCTGTAGGTCTCCCGTGTTTCTACCTTAGCGCTGAGGAGAAACACGTGGCAGAGAAAAGGCCGGTGCCCAGCAATGGGACGAAACCGCTGTCAATAATAAGTACTAGGTATTTTTGAAGCTACATTAGATTGTTGATGCTTTTTTTATAACAAGAGATTTAATGTGTTCAACCGGAAATATGTTATTGATGATATTTGGACAGGTTTGGCATACGTATTTGCGTTGATTGTTCATAAATTGCAATATTCCTATGAGAGTATGCGTAATGATTTTTAGAAGTTGATGATCTTAAATGATTCCTGGGTTCAATTCTCAGTACCGGAACATCGGATCTTGACGGCCGTTCTCCCTCGCAAGGCAATGGCAAACCAGCAAGGTATTCTGCCTAGTAAATCTTCTCTGGAGTAGAAGTGTTTACACTTCCTGTGGTTCGGATCCCACGTTAAGCTGTAGGTCCTCTACTTCTACGTCTGTGTCTTTTCAGAGATACAGCACTCAAAGAGAAGAAGTTATTTTAAAAAGCATTCTTAAATTTAATAAAATGATGTACACGTTACCTATGTGTATTATAATATAAACAAAAGGCCAGTGAACGTTCGGTATATAACATGTAATCAAAAGTTTTCAAATTGCGGGCTTGAGGGCTATCAACATTTTTGGTATGTCTGAGATTGAACTATAAACAAATGCCAATTTAAACAACTGGCCAATTAAAATAATTTAATAACCTGTCAAAAATACTTAACTGAATGTCTTTATTTGTTTACTTTTTAAATTGCGTTTTTTTGCGATGAGATTGTCTCTGAGGTTAAGTTCACTTTGCGTGTGTTTATTACTAAGAAATAATCAGAAGGTACGGCCGGTACGTAACATGATAGCTACGATATGCCTTGTAGCTTTCACAGCCAACACTAATTTGAAAACGTTTTGATCACTCGTTAGTATTATAACGCTGATGCGAGTGATAAAATGTCGATTATTAGGAAGATGGGGAGATGTTAAGATAGAATTTTCCAAAAATCACACGCTTTAATTTAGAACTGTAGAGAATGTGGCAAAAATTTAAGCTAGATAATTCTGTAGATTTAAATTTGAGCTCTATATTTTCAATTTGTTTCCTGTTTTGGATTTTACTGGCGAATGGGTTTCTAAAGCTTTTCTTAACAATTTTTTTTAAATCGCTTGCTTTTGTTGATGTAGACGGTTACATATGCGTACTCACACATATTCATGGTGATATGACTTTTAACATCCTACTAGAATTAGTATTAGTAGTAGTAATAGTGTGAAAAATAAAAGTAAATTTCTTAGGGCATTTATTCATGTCCAAGTTTTGTAATTAAGCAACGTCACAAAGCATGAACACGCCTTTCTTGATTTCTAATATCGTGTGCTTGTTTTAAAGAGCTGTAGGTGAGGATGATGGTCTAAGCTACGGACAGAGAAACCTGGAAAAAGATGGTATTCAGAATACCGGAACTCTGAAACTTCCAATTTATATAATTATTTGGTGATGCTTGGTAATGCACGGGAAAATGAAAGCTTTCTGTGCAGTACCAACAAAGCGAAGCGAACTGGAAACCTGAATTTCATATACCTATCTGAATGATTGTGCACGCTTGAAAAGTTCTTTGCCATTATATTATTCGTATGTAGAACTCGCGAGAAGCGTATATTTTATTGTGGTAGCAGAACAAGGGTTATCCGGATGACGTATTTCAATATTTCGACTGACGGCATTTCATGTCGTAAACATATAGAACTGAAATTGAACAAGCAGCCAGAAGATTGTTTTTCAGATATTGAAACTGCACGAAATGGAATTTTGATGCCAGCGTTTTTAATATTAAGCCGCGACAACAGCTGCTATATCGCAGTAAATGTTGCAGTAAAACAATATTTACTGACAGAAAATAAAAAACCAAATGGACATGTTCTTACCCTCACATACGAGGTTTGCCTCAGAAATAATGAGAATGAACTTTCTATGTTGCAACATGTGTGGGGTAACATT
>JABXWE010011699.1:0-17793 GCA_014611495.1 Limonius californicus | reverse complement strand
ATTTTGTTACAGAGCACACAATTTCAATTCCGTTTAAATGAAACACTCTCATATTTTTCAATTATAACTCGAGGGATTTTAGGATCTAGGGGTTTTGTTAAAATGTGATTTTTTACAGAGCATACAATTTCAATTTCGTTTAAAAGAAACCCTCTCATATTTTCCAATTATAACTCACGGGATGTTAGGATCTAGGGGTTTTGTTAAAATATGATTTTTTACAGAGCACATAATTTCATTTCGGTTTAAAAGAAACTCTCTCATATTTTCAAATTGTAACTCACGGGATGCTATCATTTAGGGGTTTTGACGAATCTGATTTTTTACAGAACACACAATTTCAATTCCGTTTAAATGAAACACTCTCATATTTTGCAATTATAACTCGCGGGATTTTAGGATCTAGGGATGTTGTTAAAATGATTTTTTACATGGCACACAATTTCATTTCCGTTTAAAAGAAACTCTCTCATATTTTCAAATTGTAACTCACGGAATACTATCATCTAGGAGTTTTGACGAATCTGATTTTGTTACAGAGCACACAATTTCAATTCCGTTTAAATGAAACACTCTCATATTTTTCAATTATAACTCGCGGGATTTTAGGATCTAGGGATGTTGTTAAAATGATTTTTTACATGGCACACAATTTCATTTCCGTTTAAAAGAAACTCTCTCATATTTTCAAATTGTAACTCACGGAATGCTATCATCTAGGGGTTTTGACGAATCTGATTTTGTTACAGAGCACACAATTTCAATTCCGTTTAAATGAAACACTCTCATATTTTTCAATTATAACTCGCGGGATTTTAGGATCTAGGGGTTTTGTTAAAATATGATTTTTTACAAAGCACACAATTTCATTTCGGTTTAAAAGAAACTCTCTCATATTTTCAAATTGTAACTCACGGGATGCTATCATTTAGGGGTTTTGACGAATCTGATTTTTTACAGGACACACAATTTCAATTCCGTTTAAATGAAACCCTCTCATATTTTCCAATTACAACTCACGGGATGATAGGATCTAGGGGTTTTGTTAAAATATGATTTTTTGCAAAGCACACAATTTCAATTCCGTTTAAAAGAAACCCTCTCATATTTTCCAATTATAACTCACGGGATGTTGGGATGTATGGGTTTTGTTAAAATCTGATTTTTCACAATGCACATAATTTCAATTCTGTTTTAAAGAAAACCCTCGCATATTTTCCAATTATAGTTTTTGTCAAAATGTGATTTTTCTCATAGCTCACAATTTCAATTCTGTTTTACAAAAAGAAACATCTCGTATTTTCCAATTATAACTCATGCGATATTAGGATCTATGGGCTTTGTTAAAATCTGATTTTTCATACAGCACACCATTTCAATTTAGTTTTACACAAAGTTTTCTCATATTTTCCATTTATATCCTACGGGATATTAGTACACAAATAAATTTCGTTTTAATAAAAACTTTCTCATATTTTTCAATTCTAACTTATGAGACGTTAGAATTTGGGAATATTGTTAAAATGTAATTTTTCACACAGCACATATAATTTTAATTCCGCTTAGCAAAAAATTATCTTATATTTTCCAATTATTACTTATGGGATGTTAGAATCTAGGGGTATTGTTAAAATGTAATTTCTCAGACAGACACAATTTGGATTCCGTTTTATCAAAAACCCTTTCATATTTTTTCCAATTGGGATGTTAGGATATAGCGGTTTTGTTAAAATGTGATATTTCACAAAGCACACCAGTTCAATTTTGTTCTACAAAAATCTTTCTCATAATTTTCAATTATAACCTATGGGACCTGATGTTAGAATATGGGGGTTTTGTTAAAATGCGATTTTTCATATAGCACACTATTTCTATTCCGTTTTACAAAAATGTTTTTCATATTTTCCAATTATAACTCATAGGATGTTGGGATCTAAGGGTTTTGTTAAAATGTGTGTTATCACAAATGGCACTAGAGTATTTACACGAATTAATCTCCGAAAATCCCTACCTATTCACCATTATCCCATTGTTGGTCGTACAAAAACATATTGAGATATAATAGGGCTTCACTTCCACAAGGGTTCGCATTATATGAACGTTGGAGCGCCTTTTCCATTTCTAGAGTTACCTTCTAGGTTTAACAATGCGTAAGGTTTATAAATTGAACTGCGTGTTTAATTTGTTTCAAATGTTACCTCAAAGTATGTAATGTAAATTAAAATTTAGAAGTTGATCTCATAATAAGACACATCTTTGTTTGAGAAAATTTATTATATTCTTAGTTTTTAGATCCAGAATCTAAAAAATGTCTAGTGCAACAAATTTATTTTAACACTGCAAATGTTGTTATTAATATTTAAAGAAAACTGATAACAAGACATTTTACAAAACAATTAAGGCATATCTTTGTTTGATACCCTCATGTGTTGCGGTAAATAAGTTGAGGATAATTAAAACTTAGCCACGACATTGAATACAGGCCCTAATTCGTTGAATTGAATAAGAACATAATGATGTTGAAAGGGAATTAGAGAGTGTTTATCAAAGTCTACCCATATTAACTAGGTCTGGTTTCAACCGCAATCAGGATTTAATACAAATATAATACCGTAAATGGGAATACAGAGATTTGAAAGACCATGCATGGAAGTTGTATTCTAACCCCTTAATAAAAGACATTTGTTACACAAAAGAATTTAGGAGAAATAAATGTGAAGTAAATTTAGTAATATAAAAGCCCAGAAAAGTAAACTTCACACCTCTGTATTTGATTGCTACAAAAAACTAGTTTCAATAGTTTTGTTTTTAGTTGCGCATTCTGAACTAAATAAATTTCTTGTTGCTTTTTCATGTTAAAGTAACGCAGCAAGTAAAGCAGCATATGATGGTTCACAGTTTTATCAATAGAGAGTGGCAAAGCGAGGATGAAACAGTTATAAGTTTGTATGCAGGACGCTAACGCGTACGTCGTGTTTCTGTCAGTCACCATGGAGCAACGAACGAATATTACATTTTCTGGCAAATTATAAAAAAACTTAAGTAGAAACCTATAAAATATTGAAGACTTTATACGGTGCTAACACTTTAAGTGCGTTTGAGTGGTCTAAAGGTTTCAAAGATGGACGCGAAGAAGTTGTAGATGACCTTCCAAATGATAGCAGGTGAGCTTAATATTGCTGAGACGATTTGACAAATTTTACATGGGGATTTGGGAATGAAGATGATTTGGAAAAGTTCGTCCCAGGCAATCTTAAGGATGAGCAAAAATAGGGAAGAATTGAGTCGTTCGCAGATTTCGTCCAGACTTGTGGCGAAAATATAAGTTTACGTAACTGCATTGTCACTGGTGATGAGTCATGAGTGTTTCAATACGATCCTGAGACGAAAGCCAGTGCATGAATTGAAAAATCATCACCAAGACACAAAAAGTTTTGGTTGCAAAAATCCAGCAACAAAACCATTTCATGATTACCCTCTTCGATTAACAAAGTGTGGTTCATAAAGAATTTGTACCTAAAGTACAAACAGTAAATAGTGCATGCTACATTAAAGGGATGGACACATTTTTGCATTGCATTTCTTGAGTACAACTGCAATTTCAAGAAGAAGGTTGGTGCTTGTTACATGGGAATGCACCTGCTGATTCTACACTGACTGTGAAGGCATTTTTCATAAAACATAATATAGTTGAGATTAATCACCTACCGTATTCACTTGACTTGACCAACGAACTTTTTTCTCTTTTCTAAATTAATAACTGTTCTTAATGGAAAATGATTTCCAGCCGTAAAAGATAGATAAATATAACCGGTCAACTGAAAACAATTTCTTCGGACACCATTGCTGATTGTTTTCAAAATCTGTTAGAACGTTGCAATAAGTGCATTAAAGTTATTGAGATTACTTTGAATAAACATCAAATATTTTTCCTGTTACTTAAATTTTATTGTGCAAGTCCTTTTTTTATAGAAGATATGGAGAATATCACCCTTTCTAAGATAGTTCATTGTAATATATATCTTAAACATTTAGATAATGCTGTTGGTTTATTACAAATAATTTTTTTAAGGAATATTTATAGTGGGTATACTAAACAGCTAAAAGTAATATTTATTTCGAAGGTTTATGAAACATATGATTTACATTAGAAAGTTGTGTAAAATAACTTAACAAGTTTTAACTCAATGGGATGTTTCTTGTAACTTTATTTGCTACATTTTCATTTTCATCTGATATGTAGAGTGTGTTAAAATTAAGTATCCAAAAGTATACTGATAGGTAGCCAATTAAAAAACTATTTAGCGTTTTGTTAATAAACTGTTGAAAAAGTGTACAATGTTTTAAGGGCATATAGCCATACGGTATGGCCCAACATAAATAGAAAAGTCTTATTGTTTAGGAAATATTTGAAATTGTGTTACTTACTAAATTAAATTTTTTTCATATTTAAAGGAAATGGAAACTATTTCTTTTAATTCCATTTTTTATCTTTTAGCTTGAAGTTACGGACTGTATTTTTGTCAGACGTCATTTGACAACAGCGCCCTCTCAATACCGATTACCTCGTGATGAAACTGATCGGTGTACATCTATCTCACTCCAAGGATACGCTGGTAATACCCTTTCCAGTAATAATAGTTTTGGCAGTACCAACAATTACATTAATAACAAATATTATATGTGTATTATGTGCCACCAGGCTATATATAAACAATTGCCATTTTGAATTCTGCTTTTTTTATGAAATATATTTATTTTAATGTTAACTAAATTTTTAAATTTTTGTCGGCTTTACTTAATTTAATAGAATTACTGTCGATATTTTTATTATTAGGTTGACTTTTGTTTTCGAGCCTACTGTATACTGGTTTACGTTTCATATGGTATATATCTAAAAGTACTTTCTACCAGTTAAACGACTAATTAGATTTAAAAATATTTCCCTCCTCTGGAGTAAATCGATATTAAAACCACCTGGTTCATCAGGAGAAACATGGGGATGGAAATAAACATCGCAGAGGAAGTCGAAAAAAGACAGTTAACATGGTTTGGGTATACAAAGAGGATGGACGAAAATAGGTGGCCTAGAAGGATACTGGAATTAGTTCCGGCGGAGAGGAGAAAGAGAAGACGACCAAGAAGGAGTTGGAGAGATGATGTAGACGAAGCCATGAGTAAGAGAAGCCTAAAGGAAGAAACGTGTTATGACAGAAAAGGATGGAAAATGGGGACGGAGATGCGACAACAGCAGTAGAAAATCCGTTATGTATATATGTATGTATATATGTATATATTGTGATGAGTTTAGACTCGTTAGCTCGTTCGATGTCAATTTTAAAGGATACTCGTTCATTTTTATGGTGTCTTAGAATTCGGTTTCTTTGTGGTAAATAATAAAGGGCAGACCATAACGCAGATAACTTCTTGCTTGGTTGGAAACACTGCCAAACTCGTATTTTGATATAAACCTATGACAAAAAAATTATTGTTAAATATTCTTATTTAAATGCTTATATATGTAAAGAAATACGTATAGAAAATGCCCCAAGTTTAATTTTAAGATTAGCTCTGATATTTATGAAGTCACCTTGGAATTTACTGCATTATCGGAACAATTAGTGGAAATGTGTTTTGGACATTTGTGATGTATAAAGGGTGTTTTAGAGGTTAATTTAGGACGTGTATAATGTGTTTATGAAGTCAAAACTAGTTTGGAAAGTGGCATCGATAAGTTATGAACATTTTTAATTATTATTATTTACCTTCAAAATAAGAATTTCAATTTGTAATTAGATCCAAGTATCCTTTGATAATTTTTGTGTAATTTTGGCATCGTTGTTATGGAGATTTTGTCCTTTGTTAAGAAGTTTGTTGACAAAACAAAAATAGAGCATTTTTGTATTTACGTGAGAATACAGGCATTTCCTTTGCGCCTAAATGAAATAAAAAAATAATTAATATTGTTAATATAATAAAGTATTCGTTTGTGTGATTTAAAAAACGAGTTTCATTGAAGATAGTGAAAGCTGGTTTTACTCACAAAGTTAATTTTTGGGTAATTTTATCCTGTTCGAAGTTGTGAGATTTGGTAGAACTGCGCACCGGAATTTGGGACGCTGCTTCGGAGGCTGTTCAACAGGTCAAGGACGGAAATAAGAAATATTTATACTTGTATGAAGAGATTACTCCAAAAGGTAATACAATTATTACGTACCTAGACAGCAAGCACGAGATCACAGGAGCATCGAGGCGACAACAGAAAACAACATTTTAAAACTGCCGAATATTACTTAGCATTTTCTATAAGCATTTATAGGTTATAATACGCAGACCGGCTAAGGTGTTGGACTGACTGGAATTGCTTGCCTTTAGGTAGTTGATGTATTTGCCCAT
The DNA here is from genome assembly GCA_014611495.1 of Limonius californicus. Classification (NCBI taxonomy): domain Eukaryota; kingdom Metazoa; phylum Arthropoda; class Insecta; order Coleoptera; family Elateridae; genus Limonius; species Limonius californicus. The sequence goes on along the minus strand of JABXWE010011699.1, from coordinate 11,397 downwards.
TTACTCGTGGTTATCCAGTAGGTACGTTATATGCAGATCCGACTACTGAGATTTTGAGTAATTATGTTCGAGAGCTAGTCCTGGGATTTATATTTTTGTTTAATATTTTGGCGGCAAGTTTTAAATTTGTCACCTGGCGCCCATTTATTTTCAAAGTATTAAAAGTTATCTTTTAATTAATAAATATAATAGCTAGTTGTAAGAAAATTTAAAATTAATTTATCTTTGTTTCCTCCTCCTTAATTATTAATTAATTATAACAATATATATACATATATATATATATATATATATACATGCTGTGATTGGATTACAGGAATTCAATCACAGCATACAACACCCGCGGAAATCTCAAAACCAATATATATATATATATGCTGTGGTTGGTTTCCAGGAATTCTTCCGCGTAGCAACTTCTTGGTCCTGGGACGGACCGGGCTGGTTGTCTTGACGACGTTTCGGCAAAGTCACATTTGCCATCTTCAGGTCAGTCGTATTACAAGAAGCATCAGCAGAAAGTTATCCGACAAGACCTGAAGATGGCAAATGTGACTTTGCCGAAACGTCGTCAAGACAACCAGCCCGGTCCGTCCCAGGACCAAGAAGTTGCTACGCGGAAGAATTCCTGGAAACCAACCACAGCATACAACACCCGCGGAATCCTCAAAACCAACATATATATATATATATATATATATACAGGGTGTCCTTTAAATACCTTAAAAGCTTCAGATAGCACTCTTCTGTAAAAAATACAGTCCTCAAAAATACTAACACGAACTTCCTATAGAGCTTAGTTTCCTCACACGAGACACTTAAAGAATATTATACTTGGCAACGTTGACGATGTCTTTACATTTATGGAGAATTTAATTAGTAGGCCGACATTACATGAAGCATTTTGACAAATGTCGAAAAACAAATTTTCTACTTTTCATCACAATACCATGGCCTTGCACTGTTGTCAAATGTAGTATTTACGAAATTTATCATTTTTAACAGTACTTCCAGAAGAGCAACTAGAACGTCAACTCAATATTAATCTTATCGGCAGATACGTGCAACATTAAAGTTCTCGTTATTGTTTCCATGAAATTCTGTTTTAAAGATATGAACTTTAACACTCTCGTACAAGAAAACTAAGCTCCAAATACCTACTTTTTTTTGAAGATTTGTATTAAGCATTCATAAAGGAAAAATACTACCTGAAGCTTTTAAGGAATTTAAAGGACACCCTGTATATATATGGGCAAAAGCGTCATCTAAAAGTTAAAGTTAAAAGATTTGTTGTGTAAATTAATAATATTTTTAAAAATGTGATTTGACAGCTTGACAGTTTTCCCATCTGTCATAATCTTTGTAATTTCATTGGTTGTCAAGTAAAAGTAAGCTTCTAAATTCGATTAAATAATTGAATTATTCACTTTTGAATTGCCATCGGAGCAAGGCGTGTTTTCCGGCTCAACATAACCTCTTCCGTCAACGATTACTACATTTTGAATTGGAGATTACGTTTGTTTGTTTTTTGTAATGTTATAAAAAATGTAATATTTCAAAGGAGAATACAGCATCATCAAACGAAGTGTGGTTTTAATCGTCGCAAATAAAAAATGGTAAAGAACGATGTCACGGAAATAGCCGGCAGTCCACGGAGAGCTGTACCAACCAAGTGGAGGTGACTGCAGTCTGGTTATCAGATGGGTAGCTGCCCAGGGGAATTTTAGCGTGCCTCACAACAGTGAAAAGGCTGGTGCTGATAAAAGATAAACTAGTTACGATGGCATTAAAGCAAAGTGAGGGTTGAAAGAATTTGCATGAGTTTTTGTTTTAACGTTTTCAACTTTTTGAACGAGACGAAGCCACGAGTAGAGAGTAGAGACATTTCTTTAATTCCCTGAGATAATAGTTTTATGTTTGAGCTAGTTGGCGTAAGTTGTTTGTTTTTACCATGACTTTTATTACATAGCAACTTTTTGTCGCTACCAACGGGGGGCGGTAATTATAATTATTTAAGGTATAAACACAGATATATATATATATATATATATATATATATATATATATAGCTCTTTATATCATTCCTGAACCAGTACACGAACCATACAATTCTAAACCATCAAGAATTAATACAGTTTTAGGCAGTATTGTTTCATATATAGATGCCGTTGTATTTAGGCATCTATTATCCGTAATATATATTCCAAAATTAGCAATAAATATGAAGTTGTATATTTTTAAGAAAAACCAACATTTCTGAGCCATACCAAAACTCAAGTAATTTGAAGCCTTATATACTCGTACTACCAATAGCTGCATATAAACCTGAGCCATTACAATGTTGCCATATCGAGTTTTTGCCATTAAGCGGTATGTATCATGTTGCGTTGGGTAGTGTTTAGTAATTTGATATGATTATTGGGACGAAAAAGTTACACCGTGCATTTCTATTAAAAGGGTCTACCTCTGTTTATAAAACAATATTATACTAGTACTTTTTTTGTACGCGCAATCACTTCCAGGAAGATATTATTTTCACGATTTAGTAAATTTTATGCCATGAAGCTGAAAGAAGTCCTAAATGAAAATGAGGGTCCTACAAAATATTAGTGTTCCCATTGAATTAAAATGATTAAAATATTTGTTTCTTGCAATTGAGTTAAATAAGGTATTATAAATAAGAAATGTTCTTCTTTCCTTATAATAAAATTATTATTAAAAAAATCACCACTGAAGTCATTACATTTTAGAAAAAAAGCCAGCCATTGAATTTGCATTTGCACGGACTTGACATATAAACACTTACAATGCTAAATTTTCATCAAATCTAAGCCTGCTTTTAACAAAGTGTTTGTATTCAACTGTGCATAACTTTTATCCTACTTTTCATTTTCACGTTGATATTGAAGGTAACATTATCTTTCTATTAGGTTAATAATTGATCGTTAAATTAATCGCAGTCAAATGTTTTGATAATTTTTATTTCAGAAATTACAAAACGTTTACATGAAATAAAACACGATAAATATACAGGGTGTTAAAAAGAGAGTTTTAAATTTTAGGGGCGTACAGTACGCACCAAAATGAGTAAACATTTTTAACGTGTCGGTATGGAGATACAGTATCTTGAAATATTAGTAAGGGATATTTTTTCCTTCTTCGTTAATAAAAAATTAGCGAAAATTGACATGCCTTACAAACTTCAAGGAGTAGTACCTCCCTAACGAAGCGTATGCAGCTCCATCTTTAAGGCATTTTTACTCATTCTAGTAAGCCCCTGAAATATTTGAAATGTTCTCATCTTTATAAAGAAGTATGAAAACCGAAAAACAGGTAATACAAATATTAAACATTAATCAAATATTGTTGATGTAGGTATAAAAAGCTTATTTTTAATAGTTTCTCAAGTTTCCGCGATATATGTTAAAAATTACAGCTTTCATTGACGTCCAATCTCTTCCTTTAAATAATTCTGGATGTAAATCTTGCAATTCTTGGCACTCACTCTTTTTCGGTGGCTGTTTGTTCTTAATGTGTTTAGCAAAATATTTTACTAATACCTCTTTTTGTCTTGTCGACCAAGGTTGTCGCTGACGGGGAATCTTCTTCTTTCTATTTACCTTGCTTCGTTTTTGGGAAATTTCTTTTTCAGTGTCTTCGTTTTTATCTATGACCTCTTCTGTTACTTCTCCGTTCATTATAAATTCCGTCTCTGAAGTTTCCGTTGGTGACGAAATGGATGGACCTGCCAATGAAGCAGATGGAATTATAGATATTTCGTCAAAAATGTTTCCCGTATTTTCATATACAGAGCTGAGATCGATGTTAATATCATCAATCTGTTTTCCTTCAAATTCATTTGCTTTGCCATCTGCTATTAGTAGAAGCAGTTTTGAAATTTTAGCGGTTTGATATACGCTATCAGCCATTCGATACACACTGCAATGGGTTCGCAGTGTATGACCCATAAATTTGGACAACTGTTCTAAGTCTCCTTCTGAAAATTGCAATAACTGACAAACTGTTGCCAAATGTTTTCTAAGGCGTGTTGCTGTAGTACTAAACGGTTGTGTAGCTTCACATTTGTTGGCGTACTTGTGTAATATTTTCTTCCATCGATGCAATTTCTTCCACAAGTGTGAAACACGTAATTATTATTGCTAATAAAATGACCACGTACGTCAATGAAATAATCAAAATGCTGTTTCATGACAGGAGGCAGAAGAACCGGCACTCCTCTCCTGCGTTTCCCTCGTATTACTATTCGATTATAGGTTTGCAATAGAATCCGTTCAGTTTTAGTTAGACTTTCAACAATTTCATTTTCTTCACGATGTTTCATATTTATTGATTTGTATGTCTCAACTTTTGATTGGGCTACTTCTGCAGGTAGTCTTCTATTCAAAAGTAGAATTTGGGTGTAAAGTATTTCCTTAAGGGAAGTGTAAGACTTAAAATGCTTGGGTTCACTTTTCACAATACTATAATATTTTTCAGCATTTTCTTTTAAAACTTCGTTTAACTTCTTTAAATCTGTAGACAGAGGAATTAATTCTTCCTTATTCCATCTATTTTCATTCAAGTTTGTGACAGCCAGCGCAGAAACTTCATCCGCCCATTGTGATAGAATTAACTTTTTTAGTATTTTTAATTCCTTGCTTGGGGTACTGGTATCTGTCTTTTCTTGTAGTAAATGAATATATGCCAAGTCGCAACATATTTTTAACAACGTACCAAAGCTCATGGGCAAAGTTGGTGATTCATATCTCTCCGTTTCAGAATTATATTTTGCGATTTCGTTAATGCCATTCACAATGGTTTCAAACCTGTACGGACGCAGTAGATCCATTAATTCTCGTATTTCGGTACCATGTGCTTTTTTTTGCAAAAATGAGTAGTTTCGCTAAGCGTCGTACATTTTGTCTAACCAAGTCGATATTACCCTTACTTTTACACCCCTTTATATAGGAATAAGCATATTGACATATCAAGCGATCTTTTTTAGCAGTTAATGCTACCTCATCTGCCCGCATACGTGGAAATAATTCACTTTTTAGTAATTGGTCATGTTTATAAAGTGTGCTAAAAAGTAACGTTGTTTGTCCATCACTTTGAGCAGTTTGTCTTTTAGTGACCTTCCCTTTATCTGGATTTTGGTTGCAGCGTTTGGTATGCCGGTATAAACTGTTTCCCTTATAGTAACCAACTGCAGCAACGGAAGCCATGTTAGGGATAACGCCCTTACACTTACAGGTGCAAAAGGAGGCGATGCTACATGCGCTGACGCTCGCAAGGATCAACCATTTTAAATCAGGGGACCTAACAGGCCACTTAGAAATTCTAAACCTCTCCTATTTAGAGCGAGCGGCGTATACCGTATCAGACGTTATGCAAATAACATACAATTTTGTGCAACCCTTCAAAGCCAACATTCCGGACCGAGAAACATGGTCAACAGGAGTGCCTCCATTTAAAAGAGGATCGCTCCAATGGTACACGGATGGGTCAAAGATGGGGGAAGGAGGTACTGGTACAGGCGCATACGGCCCTGGCTGCCGCATTTATGAAGCCCTTGGAACCAGAACTGCCATCTTCCAAGCTGAGGTTTATGCCATAAACCTCTGCACTAGAATAAACCTCAGGAAAGGTTATAAAGGTGCAACAATCGATATTCTAACAGATAGCCAAGCAGCAATAAAGGCTCTAAAAGCCTATAGCTGTGAATCCAAGCTTGTCTGGGAATGCCTAGGCAACCTCAAGCAACTGGCCAGCAAAAACTACGTAACTCTATGGTGGGTTCCAGGACACGAAGGTATACCAGGCAATGAAAAAGCCGATGAACTCGCAAAAAGGGGTGCTACAACGGCATACACTGGACCTGAACCTTGTTGTGGAATACACATTAAGCACGAGGTCAGCCTACGGGAGGAACAAATGAAATCCTCGTACTGGGAAAATACACCAGGACAATGTCAGGCAAAACAGTTTATAACCATTTCGCAAAACAAAGCAAGGAACGCTTTGTCTCTCAGCAAGAAGGAGCTGCAGACCATCACTGGTCTTTTCACAGGCCACACTTAACTAAAATACCATCTATTTAAGATTGGTAAGGCTGAGGACCAAATAGACCAAAAGACTGGGTATATGACATTTTGCTTTTTTCTTGGTAGTGTATGAAAAATTCTCGACTTAAAAGCAGGGGAATTTTTCCATGCATTGTGGTTAGTTGCGTTTATCAATAAGTATCGTTATTGAGTGATAACAGTGGATATAATTTTTGGGACAACAAGCAAAATTTGTTAGGGACTCCTGGCTACCAGAATTTTTTAAGATGTATGTAATGTATAACGAAATAATTTACGACTAGAATGTTTACGAATGTATTTTTCACAATTAAAAAAGAGATTAAATGAAAGAAAATACATACTCATCTATAAATTAAATAAAGCAATATTTTCGTAACAAAAATTAATAAACAAAAACAGTAGCAAATTTGGCAATAGAATCTGCTATATTTATTTTTCTCGCTTCACTACTTTCTGTGGCTACGAGGACCAAATGAATTAATCATGATTGTCCGATGGCATTTCTTTTATAATCTAATATAGTAAAAGTATCTTCACCGGAAGCTACGATGACCACCAACGCTCTGCCACAGCAGCCGTGTACTTAAAAAGTAGCAACACAATAACACTCTAATCTTAACATTTTTTCGCAAAATTTATTAAAAACGCTAAGAGCTGAAAAGTAGTCAATTAAAAACTTTTTTAATTACATTATTTTCAATTTTTTTCACATTTGCGGGGTTTGAATAAATAAAAATTGAAAAATGTTTACAACCGTAGTTTAGGCAAATGTAATTTTTGCAAACACACAATGCAGTCCATTATAAAGAATACAGATCAAATTGCACAATAATGTGTCACATAATAATCAGTGTTAATTTAGAATGTATTTCATTTCAAATAGTACATTTTTATAATTTATTTAATATTATCTTCCACTAAAAAGATGCAGTATTTACCACTAAACGATTTTTTAGCTAAATTTAATATAATACTATTTCTGGTAGACAATATAAAAAATATACATCCACTATCAACTGTTGCTCACAAATTGAAGCCACCCATACATCCGAGAATCACATAATTTGAAATGCGCGGTTGCCAATTCGTACGCGTATATTTGGTTCAAATTTGTAGGTTTGTTTACATATTTCACATATACGCCGTCACTACAGGCAGCGCCGCCCATGGCAACATACGGAACTAAAATTTGGCGTTTCTATCAAATCTGAGCCAAATTAAGATTGAGTGTACGTACCCGTAGAGACATCGGACGGTCGAAAAGCATGGTAAACAATCCTGAGCCAATATACTGGCTCAGGATTGTCGTGATGGCTCAGGACTGTAGGTTCAAGTTACTATGCCTGGCTCAAGATTGTATGATTCCGCTAAATATATATATAGGTATATATGCTCAGTTTCGTATGAAACGCACCACCCATTAAAAATAAACCTGCGTGTTTGAAAATTTGCTAAAATAATGTTTCATTATTGCGTATGAAATGATCACTATTTCCATTAAAAAAATCATGTGGTTGTGGTGTTCGTCTACTGTCTCTCATCAACTTGTTGCTTAGAAAGAAAACAATATCTAGTAAACATTAATTAGTTGTTTCGAGATTTTATTACATTTTGTGACAGAATTCATGTTTTAAAATGCCTTCAGTAAGACAACGTAGAAATTTTAACTACATTTCCGATTTTGACAGAGGTCGAATTATCGGCATGAATGAAGCTGGACTTTCGTTTCGTGAAATTGGTAGAAGGGTAAATCGGGACCACACTACAGTTGCACGAATATGGTCTGCTTGGTCAGAAAAAGGCATTCAGCGACATCCAGCTGGTAGACCTGGTAGACCTGGTAGACCTGGTAGTAACAATGTTCGTGAAGATCGACTTCTTCGAAGAATGGCTACACCAGACCGCTTTCAAGCAACAAGATCTGTTGCTGTAGACTGGATGCGAGCTCTTCACCGCCGCGTGTCAATGGCAACAATTTACGGAAGAATCTTTTCTTTTGGACTGCGATCCTACCGTCCATTCCAACGGCTCCCTTTAACGGCACACCACAAGGGTGTTAGGCTTGCTTGGTGTCAAGAGCGACAGCATTGAAATCAGCAACGTAAGACATTGTCTTCAGTGCCGAATCAAGATTTTGTTTGTGGGGAAATGACGGCCGTCGGAAGGTACGTCGATATCGAGGAGAAAGGCGAAATCTAAAGTTTGTTGAAAGACGCTATACAGCTGTAACACCTGGAGTTAGGGTTTGGGGTGCGATTTGTTTCGGTAGAAAATCACCTCTTGTGTTCGTCCCGGGTACTTTAAATGCTCATCGCTATATTCATAATGTCCTGGAACCGGTGTTAGTACCATTCATGCAGACGTTGCCAAACGGCTTTTTCTAACAGGATAACGCACGTCCACACAATGCAAACAGTACCAAAACGTATCTCCAACAAGCACAATTGCAAATATTGCCCCGGCCTGCACGATCACCGGACTTATCGTCGATCGAACATCTTTGAGACATGATGGACCGGCGACTAAGATTATTGCCAAGAACTCCTAACAATTTAGACGAGCTGAGACACAACTTGAGGTTTTATGGAACGACATACCCTAGGAGAACATAGACCACTTGATAGAATGCATACCAAGACGAGTAAATGCTTGCATTGCTGTTCATGGCGATGTTACACATTATTAATTTTGTTTTCGTTGTTGTTATTGTTTTCTTATAATTGTCAATCTTTTTTTATGAAAACCTAATATTTTCATACGCAATAACGAAACATTATTTTAGCAAAGTTTCAAACCCGTAGCTTTATTTTTAATGGGTGTTGCATTTTTTATTATGCAATATTACATATTATTTATAACATTATAGAATGTCTATGATTGATTTTTAAATGCATTTTTCTAATTCTTTTATTTAAGCCACTTTAGTTTATTTATTACTTGATATTTCTTATCTGTTTTAATGATAAGGACTTTTGCTGCTTATAAGTGTTTGCCTTCTAAACACTTTTTTGTATCACCTAAAATCCTAACAGTAACAATAACTAAGACTTTCTGAGAGTTATTTTACAACCGGAAGCTAAAATAAATTTTGAGCTGCTACATATTACTACATGAACAAAATGACTAAAATCTGATTGGTTTGCCAGCTGGGGGTTAGTTCTATAGACGTAATACTCTTCCCGAAGAATCAATTTTCTGCTAATATTCAGATATTCAGTTTCCTATAATTCATATTTGCTAGCATGCATTTATTTCGTGACATTTTGAACTATTCAGTTATTATAAGTATCAGATTTATTACGTTAACTACGTATATGAATGTGTAGCTTTAACATTACTTTACATAAAACAAATAAAATAAAATATGTAGTTGATTGTAGACACAACCACGAAAAGATTTAGAAATTTTGAATGACAAAATCATAATATTAATTGATATGTAACAACAAACGGAAACTTAGTACTCAGGTTCAGGTTATAGCAATATTTTTAACAGTATACAGAGCGTTCCGAAACTTAGAATTTAAAATAAGCCAAACAATCTACTTATATAAATGTAGGTCGAAATATGTACAGAATTATAGGTCTTCAAAGTCTCCAAAAAGATTTTGCTTTTATTGAATATTACTGGAGCTAATAAAGCTATTATCATCAGATTGTGTACAAAACTACAAGTAAGTAAGACTTGCATCTGTTTAATATTGTATCAACTGAGCGATTCAGAACTGTTTCGAGTTAAAAAAACAAACAATTAATGTGTTGTCGAAATTATAAAACTGTATTTGTATATTTCTTGTGGTTCTTTTAAAGAGGGTATTGTAACTGTACAACCACCAAACTGGTGTTAAAGAATAAATCTGACCAAGTAATCGGAATTGCCTTTTATTGTGCGAAAAATTTGCATCTCTCTGGATGAAGAAGTGCTACAACTTCGTACGAACTGGTGCTGTACGAAACAAATAGTCCTTCGAGAAGCCGAATTTCTGGTCCAGAGACGACCCTCGGTCAAGAACAAAATCATGTGAGGCCCTGCCAGTTTGGTTTCTGAGGAGAGGCTCGCAGCTGGAAAAGAAACTGGGTTTGCAACTACTACGAATTTTGGCGTCCCTTTGTCGCAGTTAAGTATAAGATCGAAGCCATGTCTTCCGTCAACCAACTGCTAGACCAGTTGCCGAAATGTCAGAAGTGGCACACATTTTAGCTTCTTAGGCCTACAGGGAGAAGTTCCAGAAGCAATACACCATATTCAAATCTTCCCTCACCACCAACGTTGATCAACGAAAACATGAGTACTTCGCTAATAATGTATCTTACACTGTGACGAATTAGCTGAACCTGTTCGCAGCAATCAAGCAGAGAGTGTAAACAGATCTGTTCTTGTGGATGAGCGAAGTGCAATAATGATATTGCCAAGTATTAAGTTACCCAATTTTTCAGGTGATTTTAAAGATTGAGATACATATCGAGATTTATTTATCGCTTTGGTAGATTATAACCCCAATATTATTGATTTACAAGAGCTACATTATTTAAAAACTAGCTTTGTCAGGCGAAGCTTCGTTGATTCTTAAACGTACTTCAATATGTGGAGCCAATTATAAACCCGCTTGGGTACTGCTAAATGATCGTTTCAATAATACTTGCGCGATTGTTAACTTCTACTTACAATCTTTTGTAGATACTACAAATGTAAAGGAGCCTTCTGCTCTTGTCAATCTCAAAACATTACGAGATCAATCGAATGATATTAGAGCCGCTTTGCTCAATTTGAAACGTCCAATTGACAAATGGGAAGATCTTTTTGTTTTTATAGCTGTGTGCAAACTTGATTCGCACACTTTCGCTGAATGGGAAACATTACTTGGTGCTACGACTGAAATGCCCTCTTATAAAACTTGATGGATGAATTTATTAACACTCGCATTCGAATTTTAGAGTTTTTTTTTTTAGAGAATTTTAGATGTTCAGCTGCAACAAAGTAGTGTTATCAAAATAGAATAAGTGGAGTTCAGGAAATCGTCTAAAAGTTTCAAGTCGCACGAAGTATCAGTGTATGGAAAGGACTGTTTGCGCTGTAGCGGCAAGCATCCTTCTCATTTATGTTCCATTTTCAAAACCGAATCTGTTAATTTACTTGGTGCCTAAAGAGATTTGTTACAATTGTTTAAAAAGGGACACTTGTCCACACAGTGCGAATCCAAGTATGTATGTAACCTATGTAAAAATAATCATCATACGCGTCTGCATATTAAGAGTCCAACTGATATATATATATATATATATATATACATATATATATATATATTGCCATGAT
>JABXWE010011696.1:0-19827 GCA_014611495.1 Limonius californicus | reverse complement strand
CAGACAGTGCAATTTAGCTACCTCCGGTATTTACCTGTTCAGGCTAGGAAACTGCAGGAAACCTTAGCCGAGGTAGGGCGCCGTGATCTCAAGTACGCAGATATTTAGATGGGACGTATGGAACCCAATTTCCTTTAACCAACAACGAAAAAGCGCGGAATAGTTACAGGGTGGTGAATGTATACCTGCAGCTGCTGCCGAGTTTCCTCCAGCGCAATATACAGGGGAGTGATTGGGTTCTTGCTCTGGTAGTGCTTCTTGATGGTTGAATCAAGAATGATCCCTTCATGACAACTTACTTCTGCTTTTATAGGCCAAAAACGGGTGCTGGATCGTGTGAACCCAATGCACGTGCACCAATTTGAAAAACAATTCCACGCTCCATTTATTGTGAGCCCAAGAATATTTAGTTAAAATCAATTAAATTATATGAGTCCTATTAAGAAACAGCCGAAATAATTCCCTTTACCTAATCCTCAGATGCTAATAAATTTTGAATTTAATTACCACGTTTCTGTGTGAAGGGTCCATTCAACAAGAAACCGTTCTTCGTTTCTTGAACTAATGACTTTTAACGGAAATGTCCGTGACGAAAATATATAAACTTATCCCAAACCGCCCCATTTATTGACGGCTGTCCCAATTTATGCTTACTTGAGATCAGATTAATTCGAAGTTATATTGTTACCTGCAATAAAATAGCTAGAAGAAAGACGCTGCAAACAAATATTTTAAAAATGGAATTATAACATTCAACTATCGAATGTGTAGTTGTTTTATAATTCCATTCATTATACATGAAAGTGGATATTTATTTTGTGAATGTTGCCCTCATAACTTAACCCGTAAATGACAGCCCCTTTACAAAAATAAATATGTGTGACGGAACGGCTGTTCCAAAGATCATTGAAGGGTGATTTCCAAACTCCAACTAATATTCATTAGCATTTAGTTACATTTAACATGAAATCTTTATGCGAGGTATAGATTAAAAATGAAAATTATGAGCATAATGTCCCAAAGTCCGACTATCGGTAATAATATACATATAATGGCAAATGCGGTCCGCTACACAATTAACATATTAATACTAATAAAAGCAAAAGCTCTTTTTGTGCCTCTGGGTTGCATACAAATTGCTTTGGTACGCAATGTTTTCGATAATGGGATCGCTTACTTTCAAAAAGAAATCTACTTCAGTTTCGCAACCTACAAACTCATCTTCTACTGTTCCTTCAGCAAACTTGTAATCTGGAACAGTAAGTTGTACTTGTCTTTTACGCCAGTTTCTGTCTATTTCTGCTTGTGTTAGTTGCTTTATGGGTTTATTAGCTTTTTCTTTACCCCGCTTCTGTTTTCTTTTTGGAGCTTTATTATGTTCTGACCGCTTTTCTTCTCGATTTTCCGCTGAATAATCTCCATCAGAGTCACTGCTTTCAGCTTCTTTTTCAATATTGCTTTCAGAAATATTTTCTTCGCTAAGACATTGATCAACAGCAGTTTCGTTTTCTTGTTCAAAAAGCAAACTGGTAATGCCCGATGTTATTGTCTGTTTCAGGCATTTCCACATTTTGTAACTTCTTGTATAATTGCTCAAACGTTTCCTCTACACTTTCGTCATCACTTTCCTCATCGGTTTGAATTTTAACGCCGTCAGGCATATCTTCAAAAATTTTCAATGATTTCTAGCAACTCCCTGTCTGTAAGAGATTTTCTCATTTCCACTTTACTTACTTTGCTGGTGGACGCCATCTAATCTTTTGCTGTAGAAATTGGGCATTGGGGAAAACATAAAGCTTACAATTACCAAGGATTTTCCAATATTTCCTACATTGCAAAATGCCTGTTGTACTTCCCAGTCCGCTTGAGTTTTTGCTGTTTTTGTGATGATTATTTTCTGGGACCCAATTTTTTTAGATCAAACACCAAGATTACCAGATTGGCGACACACCCACACGTACGTAATTGCAAAAAACAAGGATTCATATAAGATTTACACTAATTCAAAATCACCCTTCCGACAGTGACGCTTCAGGCTCCATTGACTGTTTTTGTAGTTTTGATATTCGCTATATAACCACGTAGACTCCTTCCTTGTTCTTTTAGTACAATTTAAATTAAATCCATTGAGGTAACGGGCAAACTATTCATAAAGAAAGAATTACCAACAGAGAAATATAACAAAAAACTAAAAGAGAAAAACAGATCGGACAGAAACGTTTCAAACTTTGAAGGTTGGTAAACTTTGATGTGAATTTTTGGATTAGATCTAGTTTTGAATAAAAGTTGTTGGCTTTGTCTGAGACATTTGCCACTTTTTATTTTAGTGCTACAAAAGATCACGTGTAATGTTATTATGGAATTGTGGTTATGCAGGAATTTAATTTTCCTCATCGGTACATTTTGCGTTCTTCCAGTGTTACCTTAGTTAACTTCCATTGGAACAGAATGGTAAACAAAGTGGTGTATTAACAATTTCACAATTTTAAATAATGAGATTAAAGGGTTTTATTGTAAAATGTGTGTGTAATTGTGACATTTGAATTTTAGTACCCCTTAGCAAATGTACTGTTTGTCTATTGACAGTAGACTTAATAGAGTGGGTGGTATGCAAAATACCCTTATAAAAGGAAAAATATTATGATACAGACTAAAGCCTGTATGACACGGCACAGAATTTTGTACAAAATCTTCAAAGTTTATTTTACAAAATTCTATGTCGTGTCATATAGCAAAATTTTGTACAAAATTCTGTAGCTTCGTGCTCTAAAGTCTACAGAATTTTGTACAAAGTCGACGTCCCATCGATGCGCCAACGAGCAATTTTTAGTGTTTATCAACGATCACAGAGGGCAGAGAAGTATATATTTACTTTCAGTGCACTTTCTCTTATCCTTCTCGCTTTCTTTATTACTGCAGCTTGTTTGCTTTGTCGTGCGTTCATGTGAAATAAATAAAAGCGCCACGAACGTATCCATTAACCTAATATTTGAAATTTTGATAGAATCCTACATTATCGACATTCACATGAATATTTTAACAGTTTTCTCACAGTTGTTACCGTAATTTGCATCTGTTTGCGCATGCTCACAGACAATTTTGTACAAAATCTTGTTCAAAGTGTTTTTTACAAAATTCTGTGTCGCGTCATACACCAAAATGTTGTACAAAATTCTGTAGCTTCGTGCTCTAAAGTCTACAGAATTTTGTACCAAGTCGGCGTCGCATCGATGCGTAAACGAGCACTTTTTGGTGTTTATCAACGATCACAGAGGGCAGACAAGTATATATTTACTCTCCGCGCACTTTTTCTTGTCCTTCCGCTTTCTTTATTACTGCAGCTGGTTTGCTTTGTCGTGCGTTCATGTGAAATAAATAAAAGCGCTACGAACGTATCCATTAACCTAATATTTGAAGTTTTGATAGAATTCTACATTATCGACAGTGAATATTTTAACAGTTTTCTCACACATGTCACAGTAATTTACACCTATTTGCGCGTGCTCACAGGTAGAATTTGTGTAATGTGTGTTTTGCAGAATATTATACAAAATTCTGTGCCATGTCTTACAGGCCTAATGACTAATACGAAGCGGTTCGAATTTTAAAATTCAGCAAATTTTAAAATCGGATAGTTCGGTTAGATCTAACTTTCCCTTTTCTCTCTTTTTACTTCAATGCCAGTCTTTCCCCTTTCCCTTTGCCCTGTCGGGTAATTCCAGTGATGTATTAAGGTATGGCTATGGATATGAAAAAACAAAATAGTATTATAACAAAAACCAAAGTGCGCAGTTTAAAACAAAACTGTAAAGATCAGTAAAAACAGTATAATCTGTTCAGATCGCTATTGAAATGCAGGTCTTTCCAGATTTCAAATTCAAGCTTAGAAGTGTTGACAACGCCCAAGATTATCGTAACGTTTCTTAAATGTTTATTTCTGTATTTCATTGAAGGTGTTTCATTGTCCATTTGGTTAATAGCAGTGATATTTTATAGGTAAAATTACAGAAAACATGATTATTAAAAATATAGCATTGCAATAACTATCAAAGTCAATGTCAAAAAGAAAGAAAATTTTTTCGTATCTTCGATATCTGTAAATTTTGAAACCAAATACCTAATTGAGTTATCTCTTCAACAATTGTTGGCTTTATATAGGATGGTTGAGAAAAGGTTTAAATAGGAATCATGAAATGCAGATCCTAATCATTTTTCTTTGTAAATCATCGTTCGAGTTATTCCAATGACCCATATTAAGGGCAAACTTGGAAAAATCGGTTGTGGATTCGGAAGCTGAAACAAACAGCTTGATGCACGCTTGCTTTACGTATTAATAAACGATGTCATCAACTTTTTATGTTATAAACGCTTAGTAGTACATAATATTTGTTAATACATTTTTTCAATATATTTGTTATCGTGCACACAAGCAGCAGCTGATTATTGAGCACTCAAAATCCAAAGTTCGTATATATTAATATATACGAGCAAAGTGCACGAAAAGCGCGCAAAATCGGAGCTGGCCGCGGTAAACAAGAATACTACAATCGAAAAATCGTCTACATGCACGGTCGTAAAGCGATAAAGATAAGGAAGTTTTTCCCTCGCGTACCCTCTTTTTAGGCAAACGGCCAAGTTTGCACAACTTCCATTATTAACGGACAAACGCACTCCAGATGATCACAAAGGCAATAGAAAAATGATGTCTATTTAGCGTCCGCGTACCCCTTTTAACAACATGCACAACCACTGGAAATACGGGTGCCATAAAGCCCTTTCCGCACCGGATTATGTGTAGGTATTTTTGTTAACTTGATTTCGATAATCCTCGATAAAAAATTCACCCCAACGTCGTCGCGATTCTTTATTTACATCCACTTTATAATTCCTGCTCAAAAATAATCGCCGTTCTGCGCGTAGTTAAAACGTTATTCAGTCGTGCTTATGAAGGGTCGAGGGAGGGCAGAAATATGGGCCGCCGGCCTTTGTTCGACTCCTTATTTTTTATCTTTCTGCCTTTTGTGCTGTAAGGGATACATGCAGAGGGTGCTTTTCGAAAACCACTTACGGCGCAAATCGAGCGGAAAACTTAAAAATTACCCCCGAATTATTGATCGAAATAAAACCAACTATAAAATTTCGCGATGACGCCATAAAAATTGGAATATCTTAAAAGGACATAAACGCAAGCCTCACGACCCTTTATTAGACCACGCTACAGACCTTAAAAGCCGTAGAACATGCCAATGCAACCATTAATTTAAATTTTTGAAATTTCTTGGCGTCGGCATAAGAAAACCCGACTGTTGCAAAACGGCAGTAATGGCAATCATTTCCATTTCCTTGACTTAGAAATTCAAGGGCAGGCTTCTATATTTAGATCCTAGGCGATGAATGTGTATCCCACTCCTGTTCTGGTTGTAAATTCTATGGGCCTTTCCCATTGCCGGCAAGATATGTCATAAAAACTCGGCGGAATAAAACTCTGCATAGCTGTGAATAGGACCCTTTCATTATTACTTCTCTCATTGAGCTGGTCTGAATACCTCGTCTGCCCCTGTCAGAAATCCCCAGGAACTCTCCTAGATTGAAGAAGGAGCTTTGTGCGCCTTTTACGAGTTCCCAACGAACAAATATATATGCAGCATCCATCAGAGAGATCGACGTGCACCGCAAGGCCGCCAAATAATGATCGCGTCGAAGCCCTTGTTGTTTTAAAAATTAATTAGGGAAAATGCGAACAAAGAAAGTGAAACGCGACTTCAGCGATGCCAACTGGAGTGTGAACTTAAAACTTGGATTAACTCACGTCCAGGGGGCTTTGTTCCTCCTCCTTAGCGCGGCGGTATTAAACTTTTTACCGACAACCCTTATCGCTCAGAAATTCGCCGTTTTGTAATAAAAAGGGAATACAATGCGGAATTTAATGAAAAACCGAAGAGAAGCACGACGGCTTTTGCTAAATGTAGCGCAGTTCCCCTTGTACTCGATACCTTGTATGAATATTGCAAAGTATTTCCGCTCGATTTGAAGAGGAAATTCTGCACAACTCTCTTATGGTTATCTGATTATTTTAGACGTGATCTTTACAATACTTTCTTTCACATATATTAATTAATCCTACCATACTTAAAAGTCTGGTTATCCATTAAAGTACGCAAAAACTACCTTTGAAAGGGTGGTGCCAGCTAAAAAATTAAATGCGTCAACAAAAAGGGCGAAACAAATTACATTTTCAATTTTTGTAGTATTTCCTTTGGTATTGTGCATCGGAAACTTGTACGAAACTCTTGTAACGTACAGTACCTTTCAAATAGGATTCCCATTTCTACATACACAACCAACATTCAAAAATCATAGGATATGCATATTTGTAGGACCCTCGAGTCGGCTCCATGTCAGATGATGATGATGATGATGATACATAACTAATATCAGATAAATCGGGAATCTTATTTGAAAGATGCTGAATTCAATTATAAGTAAATTTAAAACTGCTTATTTATGCAAAACAAAGATTAAGAATGCTTTGAGGATGGTTAAACAAATAATGGATAAAATAGAATGGGTCCGGGGGTGTTGCGTTCGCTGTGGTTCAGAATTTCCTATCAATAAACTTCCAAGATAGAATTCGATTTGAAACAATTCCGCCATTAAAAATCTCGTCATTTGGAAAGTTAAGCCAGCAACAACCACCGATAAGAACCCCGTCTTATAAAAATCCCGTCAGTTAAATATCCTGCCTTAAGAAATCCCACTATTTAAAAATTCTTTGGTAAGATACTCCACCAATCAAATATTGTGCTGTAAGAAATCCCACCATATACGCCCCCCGCGTAAGAAACTGGCAGCAAATATTAAATATTATGCGATTTAAAGGCCTCATTCCGTCACTAATGAACTCGTTAAAAAGTTGCTCCCTATATATTTTTGCTGGTAAAAAAAATACCAATACGGTAACAAAATTCTGGCGGAGTTTTGGCCGATGGGATTATTGATTTTTTAAATTTTTCAATAATAGTTCTTTTGCCAACGAAATTTTTAAACAAGCGAAATTTACCGACAGGACTTGCTACAGATGGAAGTGTTTTGCTGGCGGAGCTTCTGACTTGGGAATATTTTCTGAAGGTATTTTTGATGATTGATATTTTTACCTTCCCTTAACTGTTACACCTCCAAAGAGTAAGTTTGAATTTCTCTGTTGTGCCGTTATTCGTGAGTGCTAGGTATTGAAGAACGTGGGACTCCGGTGGTATAGTGCGAATACGCGCTGCCATTCGAGGTTTAGGGTAGAATGGTTAGTGTATAAGGGACGCCCGTACCCCCCTGAAGTAATGCAAAAGTGGTTTCCAGGGGGGGGGGGGTTAGTATGTGTGAATGCAAAAAAAGGTATTGAAGAACGTACTGGTGAAAATTTCAAACAATTTTGAGCGGCAGCCAATGCGTAATAATTATCTAACTTCTCGTATATACAAACGTTCGGATTTAAAATTTCAAAACATATTTTGTCAATGGAATTTTTAATTAATGAAAATTTAACTGGAAGGATTTGGATTTAATACAGATGGGGTGTTTTGCCTGTGGGATTTCGTATTAAAGATATTATACTGGCGGTATTTCATATGAATATGTCCTTTTTAACATTAGCTTTTTGATTTTGAAAAATGATACGTATAATTATAATTACACTCTAGTTTATGCGGGGGGGGGGGGGAGTTACAGTGCTGTTATTTTTAGAATTATAAAAATTTTAAAAAGTTACCTATAGCGTATGCAATTTTGAGGCTAAAGGGGATTATATTAGAGGCACTCTATATGGTCTGAAATATCGTTTTATACCGCTGATTTTATAGACTAATGCGAATGCTAACCAAAAAGTAAACTTTTTGAATTGGTACTTTTGCTACCATTTTTAAGAAATCGAAGTAACGCCATTTAGAAACTAGAAATTGGAACAAAAGCCTTTCCATTTCTATCTGAAAACATGGAAGTTTGTATAAGATATTCCATCTTTTGTGAACAGTCATGGACGAAAGTATTATTTGATGAGTAATTGATTATTTTCGACGGCACTAATTATAGATTTAGGTGTAGCTTTTTACAGCCATACACTCTATAGGTGACCTACGTTTTATTGGCAATTTTAGCTTCAAAAAATGCATATCTCTCTCGTTAACATCTGTTGGTTTGAAAAATACTGCCGTGTCTTATTTATGGTACAGACATATCACTATATTTCCACCTTTTGTTACAGATCCACCACGACGTAGACATGATAAAGGCAGAAATACTGGATATTCCTCTCAAAAAGAACAAGCTTGAAGATTTCGCCCATCTTCCCTTCAATATGCAACAGCTCTACACGGCAGCCGCATTAGACCCGATGTACCTCCAATACCTCCACGATTTGCAAACGAGTCGTCATCACCTTTCGGCTTTCAAACCATTCCCGCCACACGGACTGAAGGAGAGCAAGATCAGATTGGGAATCAACCGGTACACGGACCCGCCTATCCTCCAGCACCCAGAAAGAGTCGTCCCTCTGTCTGAAACCAAGCGGTTCGAGCAAAGCTACCAGCCCAACGTGGCACTCGCTCCCCCAACGCCGAAGAAGTTTCGCTACGGAAAACTTGGCGAGCACGTGGTGAACTACAAGGAGGTGCAGGTGAAGGAGGAAGTCTCGAACGAAGCCAGCGTGATCAAGCATGAGAAGCAGGCGGAGGTGGAGTCGACGACGAGTCCTGTTAAGTGCGTGGCGAAAAGGTCGCCGGAGCAGCAGAGTGTGATAGATTCGACGGTTTCCGTCGTGCAGAGCACGGGGAACCTGACGAGATACAATTCCGAAATAGAGTTGTCGACTGACACTGACGATAGTGCGTCCGAGACGTCGGAGAAACAGACGGACCTGCTCAAAATCGAAGAGGCTTTAAAGACTGTCGACGCGGAGGTGAAGCATAGGATCTTAGAGTTAGTTAAAAATATTGCCAAAGAGCACGAGGTGGCGATCCAGGCATGTCGGCACAAAGACAATAAAATAACGGAACTAGAGTTCAGAATTGCCCAGTTAGAAAAACAGTTGTTCGAACACGATACGTTAGAAAGTAACTCGAAAAATTCGATATCCAATAACGTAAGTAACGTAAGCCCAGTTTACAATGGTGTTATTAGTAAGGATAGTTCTCACTGCCCGAAAGCGACGTCGCCCGCGAGCGTCGTCGGCGAACCGGACGAGGTGACGGAGGTTGTGGTGTTAAAAGAAAAAGTCGAATGTGAAATAAATAGTTCTTCCATTACAATTATAAATAATGATGCGGGAAATTTAGAAGAGAAACAAACGAAGAGCGTTATTACCAATGCAGAAAATTTAGAACCAAAAGCAATAACACCAAATGCGCCTGAGTGATTTAATTTTCAGTCGCCATATTGAATGGGCCTCCCCACTGATCTTTTAATCGCACGATCCAGCGCAGAACTATAAACAAAAGTTGCTGTATTTTTAAATTTCGTTTCCTGTTGTTGAAACCCAAAAAAATAATTTAAACGCGCTAGTTAGGTGTCTGCGATTATGTATGGAGCCCCTGGACAATTGAAATTGGCTTGTAAATTCATTTTTTTAACACTGTGTGTCGCCTGCTTTTCTCACTATCCTATGTATTATTCATTGTATATTAAGTGGAAGATGGAAAAGTTGAAAACGGAATTGCGAATTATAAATTTGATATGCGTCTTTCACTTTTAAATCGCCCATTATGCTGTCAGTTGAAATCGTTCTTATTGTGTAAAGGCAGAAAAACTGCAAAACAATCTTGTAACAAGTAATTTATAATACAGTTCAAACCAGTAGTGTTGATAATTTGATGTTATTTTCTGAGACATTCATCAAATGTGATTGCGAATATTTTATATTAATTCGGTAGGGCTTACATACTTCGCGGAACCCGCCAAATGGTCCATTCAGATCAATGATTCACTACTGATAAATTTATGTCCAAGAGGCACGCCGAATCTGATCGCGAGTATTTCATTTTATTTGATTGGGCTTACGAAGGTTACCGTTGCCAGAATGCAAAAAAGCAGCCAATGAAATTCTCGGTATATAATAATTGTTTAGGGTTAAGGATTAAAACCAAGAACGAAAACTAAAACAATTCTGCAACTTTTGTTTATGTTTACGGTATCAATTGCCCTGATGGGATAAAGTGAGTTGAGGGGCCCATTGATGGTCGTTTTTAACATACGCATCTATGAATCGCCCTTCTTTTGTGGTATATTTCTTTAATACGAGTTGTACATAC
Organism: Limonius californicus; assembly: GCA_014611495.1. Lineage (NCBI taxonomy): Eukaryota > Metazoa > Arthropoda > Insecta > Coleoptera > Elateridae > Limonius > Limonius californicus. The sequence goes on along the minus strand of JABXWE010011696.1, from coordinate 9,532 downwards.
TTTGGAGCCTTCTAAAGGATTCTCCTTCATACTATCTAATAGTCATAGTTTAAAGACGCACTATGTATTCTAGAGTTTTATTTTGTTTTTACTTGCGCTTTTGTATATTTAAGCCGCCGTAGGTTTTAAATTTGTATGTTTTACAAATGATTGTTAGAGATTATTTGTCAAAATTGTTCTTGTTATCCATGTTTGTTTTTAATTTATATTTTTCAAATTGTTATAAGAGTAATATTTTTTATCAATTGTAAAGTACAAAGCTGGTGCTCGGCACTTGGCACATCGGTATATTATATGATAGTTATATATAACCCTGATATATAATTTTTAATATTGTGTGAATGACTCGCGAGTGCCTGTTTATACGAATGGATAGTTCTTCAAACTTCTTATTTCACGCTTTTTAAATCGCTTGTAAATGCATTTTTAATTTTGCTCGTCCAATATCAAAATTAGTCCAAATCATCGTCGACCAAGTACTTAGAATCTTGTATGAATTTACTCAGGAATATTAGAAACAATCATTGTGAGATTCGTTTAGGTTAACTTCTCTAGCCGTTCTGTTATACGCAGGCCGTATAATGAGATTGTTGGGAAAAAATTAAGAATGCATTTAAGGTAAATATGTAAAATTTTACCCGCAGTCAAATTTTATTAAGTATTGTACAGATATTCTATTGTCTTGCCAAAAAATTAAATTTGTACATTTCTTACAACAAACCTTAAAAACTAAAATTATATTTAACTACGTAAAGACATGCAAAAGACACGGTTTCATTTCGTCTCAAGAATGGAGGAAATATTCTACTTTAGTGGCACACATTATCGACGTTGGATGGTTAGGGGTGCAAATACTAGATGGCTATTTGTTCAAGCTACAGTCGGCACTGACACAGAAATTAGAAGAATCCTAGTGCAAGCTCTTGGTATACATTGGTCTAAATTTAAACACAGCTGTGGTAAACCTTTGATAACATCCTCATAACCGTTAGAGCTACTATTGGGATCTTCAGTAAAAAACAGTATTTACGTAGTGTCATTCTGAATCTCATTGCTGAACCATGCTGGTGCACCATATTTAATCTTTGCGACTCAATCTTTAATTCTAGAGGCACCAAACTTACCATACTTACCTTGGTAGCACCATACGGAACCTCAGTGTTACCATATCAAGCCTTGATGGTACCAAATTAACCTTGGTGGCACCAATTGAACCTCGGTAAATCTTTAGGGTTAATAAAACATTGCCGAAGAGGAAATTACAACATGATTTTGATAGTCAAAGTTTACAGAGCTGGAAATTATCGTTTTTATGGCCGCGCTGTACAAATCATTGCTATTATAATATTTACAATACAAATTGCGTCTGTTGTGTGTCTTTATTAATAGTTTATGCCATAACTTTATTGTTAAAAGGTACTTTTCTTGTTTTAAATATTTATATAATTATGTTTAATTGCTTTTTCTTTGATATTAATATTTTTTGACATAATTTAAGACTTTATGAAAAATGTGAACTATTTTCGTTAATTTTTCGAGATGCTTTACTAGAGACAAAATATTTTGTATGTTATTTTAATAATTTTTGTTGCAAAAAATGTGATAAAATTTCTGTTGTATGTTAACAATAATACAGTATTTCCAAATAATTACATAATAGATTTACTATATAAGAATTGTATGAAATACTTCATCAGATCTATACACTAATGATGATACAACTTCGTGTTTAATCTTTTTTTTATGATTATCATCGTCATCGTTCTGTTTACCAGTGATTATCACAAATAAACTTTCTAAAAATTGTAGTGATCAATCAACATGATTATAAAAATCCCATTTTAGATTATTTTTTACTATAATTTCGGGCAGCTAATGATTCCTAATGGTTTAAGAATCGGAATTTTTAAAATTTAAACGTAAGACAAAATTATTCTGTTTTTTGCAAGCAAGGTGACTAAAGTTTAGTGCAAATTTTTTAATCTGGTAGAGATCTCACGAACGGGGGCATTACACTGTAGATCGCTGGGAGTGTTCAGGTCAATATTGTTCAAAATATCTAATAATTATAACTGCCATTTGAAATTTATAGCAATACATTTAAGTTTAGTCGTTTTCCTTGCAAAAAAACGTTCGAAAATTGTTAAATTTGTTATTAAATATATATTTTGTGATCTCAAAATATGTAGGGATGCTGTTGACCTGTATAATATTTAAGAAATAGATAAGTTTGTGTGTGTTGCCTAAATATTTAGTTATAATAGGTATATTAAAAATATACACAGATAATTTCTAAATATATATTTCTGAATTTCATGTGTCATAATATATGGATTAATTTATAAAAAGTGATTTTTATTTCCTACTTTTAAAAGTTAATTTCTACAGTAAGTATTATTGATATGTAGTAATATGAAGTATTTGAAATTTCATTGTATGGGCATATAAAACGTGGGGAGGTAGATATATGGCAAGGTAGTAGGTGGGAGTTTTTGTAAAATTTTATATTGAATTTCATTTTCATTTATATTTTTAATTTGATTAATATTTTCGAACTAATTATTTTGATTAAATTATAGTGTTTAAACATGTTTATGCTTCATATCATCAGTAAATATATCAAAAAGTAGCATGTACTATTAAGGATGAACGAATTCGTACATGAAACTTCTGTAAAATGCATCATTAATAATAAATAATTCTTAATGCCAAAATGTACATATTCCTTGATTACATATAAATTTTTTTAACATTATGAACACTGGAATAAATTAAACAATTGGGGAAACGTTACCAAATCTGGCAGAAATAGTGTTTAGTGTAAATTAATAACGCTCATTAAATTTGAAATAAAAATTAGTAGCATTTAACTTTTAATTGGTGTGTGACATTTAAGTAGTAATGATTTTATATTTTGTGCAAAAAATCCATTTGAACTAATTTGCCAGGTATTTAATTTTCATACAGTAATTTACACAAAGTTCGTTATTGGTAAAAAATGGTTCATGCGCTATTATTAACAAGTTTAAACGTAAATGCGCACTTAAAGTATTTTAATCTTGAAGTAAATTCAAATGTAAACAGAAAATGAAAGATATTTTAGATTGGCGTGTGTTTAAATATTGACGATTCTTATTTTCCCTTAATGGTTCGTTTGAACTACTACGGTTGTTTTCTTCTTACATTGAATAACTCTTAGACACTCATAAAAAGAGCATACAACTATTATTAAACACAAATATAATTCTATTTAATAATAAAACGCACAATTAATTTTATGTATGTACATTTTGTAATGAACGTATAGAAGGCGCCATCTTGGTACATGTCAGCTACCAACCTTAGCGTCAATTTCTGTTAGAACTAAAACGTTCCGTGTTGCGTCACAAGCCGTTTTAATCAAGTTTTATGGTGTGGTGCCACAATTTTCGCCATAATTACTATACAAAAGGCAATGCCACTAATTCGTGCTTTTCTACAAAATGTAGTTTTATCCCGTTTTTCATATTCGAACTAAAATTGTCATCAGTCATAACGATTATTTAGCCAATTGACTGTTCACTATAACTAACCTTCGTTGTATAAAACTGCAAAATGAGCAGTCTATGTTTCGTACCAAAATGTAAAAGTACAACCGGCGCGCCCTTTCCAAGGGACGTAGAAAGCAGGCGGAAGTGGCTGGAAGGGCTTCAACTAACAGACGGGGCCCCGAAATCCGGGAGCTTCGTGTGCTTCTCACATTTTAGCCCTTCTGATCTAAACGAAGGCATTCCAGGTGAGGTTAACCTTAAAGTGGCTTGTTGTTTTTTTGGTTAAATTTCATTTTTAGGCACAAGGCTTAGGAATCGCTTAAAAAGGGGTGCTGTACCATGTATTTTAGAGCCAAACAAAATAGACAAGACTGCTAACCCAACTGATGAAACAGTAGGAGAAGTAAGAAAATCTCGTCCAAATAGTAGGAAGTTTGAGAATAATTATGAGGAGGAAGCGGAAAAAGGTAAATTAAATGAGTTTTACGTCGTTGGGAAAATATTGGGTTAGATTAGTAGAAGAATACAATTATTGGAAAGAAAAAGAAAGATATTTTTGGTAATTCCTTCTTGTTTTGAATCAATTTTTCGTTAATATTGTAGAATTGGAAAGGATATGCCGGGCTTGCATGTCTAGCAAAAATTTAGAAACAAACATGTTCGACCTAATGGAAGAGGACGTGACCATAGGTTCAGCTTTTATGATGTGTGCGTTTCCCATACAGGTAGGTAGAATATTATACATATTTAAAGTGGAATTATAGGTATGAGAAACTGGGTATGTGATTCATGTGAAATTAAATGTGCCTTGGTTACCTGATGTATGCTATAATTAAAAGAGAAAATTACATTTTAAAAACATTTTATGCAATAAATATAATGTAAAGGTAATTGTCAATTGGAAATGTATAATATTATGAGGATCTTAAAATGGTAATTAAATGTTTTGTGGGGAAGAAGAAGAAGAATAATACAGTCTTTTCAACATATATTGATGCTTAAAAAATAAGTAAAGAAGCCGGGAATGATATGTTTAAAATAAACATTGGAGTTTCTTATGGCCACTTTTTCAATACTACACCCAGTATATTAAAATTACTGTGAGCAAACAACATCCCCACAAATATTAGCATCAGTTCTAACAAACACTAATTTAACTCATAATTAATTAACACATATAATTTTGAAAATCTTTAGATTTCAGAAGGCGACAACCTTCCCAAACAGATATGCAAGTCATGTTTAGCTTCACTCAAAATTGCCTACAAATTCCAAAAGAAGTGTCTCCAGACCGATGATGTCCTGCGGGAGCGCTACAAAGAGGGTACATTCAAACGTAAAGCACCAATCGAAGGTGAACCTGAGAAATCTAAAAAAAGCCGACGAGATTCAGACATTAAAAATTCTAAAGGGTCCAAGGATGTGAAAACTGAGGAACAGCCGTGTAAACTGGCTGATATTGGTTCTTCTGATGCTTTTGAAGTTGTTGACGCAGAGTTTGAAAAATCTAAAGAACCAGAACTTGCGGATGAGGAAAATCACACGCACGAACAACATTCGGAGGAAAGTGAGGTTAAGATTAAAATGGAAAAATCAAATGATGCTGATATGTTAGGCTTGGAATCGCCTTCGGGTTCAACAAGAAAAAGTCGAAGATTAGTCGATAATGTGAAACCAAAACCAGCGAAGGGACGTAAAGGAAAAGCTCAAGTAGACATTGATGAAATTGAGAAGAATTTAGAAGAAATTCACGGACAAGAGCCCATAAACGATGAAATTGAACAACCTGTGGCTGCCGAATTATCCCCTACAGAAGTCACTCGAAGCAGTAGTCCTGAAGTAGATGAAGCAACAACTGTTGAAGATATACTCAATACGTTAGAAGAGGGGAACATATCTGCTGAAAATGAGGATGTCATAGGAGAATTTTTGCAGAAAAAAGAATTTCAAGATTTAGGGACACCTCTGACCCAAAAGAAAATCGTCCATAAGTCCAACTTCCCGCTAATAAAAAAGAAAGATGTTGATTTGCCAGGCAGTATTAAATTGCCGAAAGATGTTAAAATAAAAGCCGTGGAGAAGTACGAGTCGTCCCTTGGGAAGTTTTCCTGTAACTATATGTCAGGCGTTTATGATAGCCTTTTTGTGAAGGTTGACAATTATTTATTTGAGTTTGGCCTCGTGAAAGGTTTCACAAGGTAAGATTAACCACTATAAAATGGGTAATAATTTAATTACTAATTTACTTCAGGCATTTGCGTTGCACATTACCAACCTGTGCTTCTCACGGGAAGCAGAAGGTTATGGCAAATGGAGAGTTTGACTCCTTTGTGGAAGTGGTGACACCTCATAATCATCGTTCTCCCAACGAGGCCACCAAGAAGAAGCAAATGTTTCTGTGTGTGATGAGGAAGAAGATGCAGACGGACAGGACTCTCAATATTCGTGTCATTTATGAGGATGCTTGTACAGAGTAAGTTATTTAAGTAGAAATATTATTATTGTTGCAAGTTGTAAAAAAGTGACGCACACACATGTTTCGTAGTTCAAGAAAGATTCGGTATTACCAGAGCAATTTCAACATTTTATGGACCGCGAAATGCTTAGATTAAGAAGAAAGATGGCTACAGAAAAAATGATAACAACATATCTAAGTGTAATACAGTAAGACCTCGTTTAGTGCTTAAGATGCGTTCCTAGAAAACAAAATGCTAAATGAAACAGCGTTAAACGAGGTCACTTTAAGGCCTGTATGACACACAAAATTCTGTGCCTTGTTCAAATCGATTCGCAAACGATCACTTTCTAGTGTTCATCAATGATCACAGAGGGCAAAGATGTAAGTGTTTTAGAATACCATCTGTATCACCGAAAATTTCTTAACGCTAGCCATTCTACACAAACTTAATATACCTTATAAACAAAAAAAACCTTCCCGAAAATGCAAAAATAATACAAGCATCGAGAAAGTAAACAACATTCGAGGTTATGTAAACAAAAGGAAACAACTAAACTCTTATTTGTTGAGCATTGAGCTAGAACGTATTTGACTCACCCGAGCGCGCGCCCTGATTGGTTTACGCTACATAACGCTAATGCCTCATTACTTAAGGATTAATTGACGCTCAAAACCTTTACTTTGCACTCGTAATTACTGGGTTAAGTTTGTGTGCTTTTTGAGCAGTGTTTATCGGGTTTCGGAGCGTTTGTATAGTTCCTGGTGCTTATTTTCCTAAAATAGAGCAAGTTGTTCCAGAAACGAATCATAGGGGGCGTCCTACTTCAAAAAAATTTTGACGGCGCGAACGTTAATTCAGAAACGCAAGGAATATTACGTAAATACACATCCGGTAAATAAATGCACCTGTCAAGCGTTTGTTTACGTTCTAGCTCAATGCTCAACAAATAGAGTTTAGGGTCAACACCCCCCGGTTCTCGCCATCTTAGTAGCACGACTAAGTTGAAACCCAATGGTTATGATATTTCTGCTATTCTTTCGGATTAAAAACGTTTTACTTTTTCCATTCCATCAACAGTGCATTATTTCAATGAGTTAGTAGGCGACAGAAGACTAGATTTGCAGTAAAATGAAAAAAATACACAGTTTTGAATTTGACTGGTTCTCGCCACCCTTTTTCCTGTTATCGCGCCACTTAATTTTACCGGTTCTCCCCATATATTGCCAGTATTCACCACTATAAATACTAATGTCGATTTTTGCCACTAATTAAAAAATTAGTTACAGATGAAATACCTTTATTGAGGAAAGAAAATACATTTTTACAGCAAAAAACATTTCAAAATTTAAAAGACCTAAAATGATGTAAACTCGTCAAAATCAACCATTTTTAGCATAGTAAATGCTCCCCATTGAGTTTTTCTATGAGGCTTCTCTATCAGACAAATAACATCCTCTCGTTTGTATGTGACCTCGTCTTTTTCTTCGGGCCATTTCCAGTCTTTTAATCCACTTTCCTCCATGGTGGAAACCACAAATTCATTTTTAGGCTGTATTGCCTTAATTACTTTCCCTGGATAATATTTTCTTGTTGTATGTTTAGAACTTTCTCGTATTTTTCTGTTTACTTCCCTATTTTCTTTTCGCGCCTTTTTCAATTCTTCTAATCTTTCTTTTTCGCTTACTTTTTCTTCGGCAATATGAAGCCACTTGTCTGATGTAGGGGAACACGGTGATCATTCAGCATGGTTGATTTATAAGCCAAAAATCAAGAGTTTCGATAAATATTGATTTTGTGAAAAATAATAGTGGGGCTTACTACACCCCTCTAATACATTGTGATGGCACAAGAGGGTACTGTATAGCATGTTAATTAATAAAAAAGAGAAACACACCTGAAATAAGTCTATATTTAGTGACAAAATACAAATAAAGTTTCTAAAAATTCATCTTACAGTTAAGCTAGAAAGGTTAAATTAAATTTATATGTGCCTGATGTTCGTGAAGTTCCAGGATTCATAGAAAATTGCAGCAATATCTTTTTTGTCAATACAGAAGTATAGGCGATTCAAGCTAAGCAATACGCCCTCTGGCGGAATTGTGATGAACTCCTGAAACACAGCCGCGAGTGACAATTCCAATATAATCATTTGGTTTTAATAAATTATTGTAAGCTACATTCGTGTATTATAAAATATATTTAAGCAACTAAAACGTCAATACTTGAAGAATGGAGTTTCCCCCAAAGAAGGAAAGCAATGACAAATCGTTTTGCATGTTTAATTGCGATTCTAAAAGCAAAAGGTGCCGCAACCTAGCTTTTCATTATTTTCCAAAAGCAGGAGCTAGAAATGTGGCAGTAGTGAACATATTTGGCCTAACTGAACTAATTGACCTCAGGATCGTTTAACCATTCGGGATAGAATCATTCTGACTTTCATTAAGTTGAAAAATAACTCGTCGTATGTTGTTTTAAGCATATTGTTTGGTGGTTTATCTTCACAAACGTGTAAAATCATATTCTATACTATTTTGAATGTCCTGTACGTAGTACTTAGTCCTACAATTTATTTTCCTACGCGTGATGAAGTTTTAGCAAATCTACCTACATGTTTCAGTAAGTTTAAAAATGTTAGAGTCGTTATTGATTGTACAGAAATTTTTTTACAATGTTCTAATTGTCTGTGTTGTCGAATTCGAACTTACTCGCATTATAAATAATATAATATAATATAAATAATAATTATAAATAAATTGTTTGAATACTGCAACTATAGCTTCGTTAATATACACTGTGTCTATAAAGTAACCCCCCCCCCCAACTAATTTTTGAACGACTTGATATTTTACCACAATATTTGGTGTGCTTTAACGGGAAATTAAATATTATTTTTTAGCCCATGATTAAATTTTCTATCGTTTAAAATGGCGGCTGGGCGCCATTTTGAATTTTTATTTTAAATAGAAAGGGGGGTCGGGTGACACCTCATTTGAAAGGTCTTTTAATTCTGCGTCTGATCCTAGAGTTTCAGAGAAAAATATTCAGCCAGCACAAAATTACAAATGTTTGAAGATAAAGAAGTCTATTTAAAAAAGCTAAGAATTACAGCAAAAAGAAATGAACTTAAGTGTTCAAAATGTTCACAATTTACTTCTTGGCACATAAAAAGTCGGTTATGAAATTCCTGCCTTACATTTTCATAAGTTTCTGGAGTGATATTTCTGCAAACTTCTGTAATGCGTTGCTCCAGTTCTTCAATTGTTCTGGATTTTTTTATCAAGTAGGTAGTCCACTTTTTCATTTGTTTTTTTGCTGTTTGTTGTCATTTATAAGCTAATCTTAACTACAACTGTCAAGTGTAAATTCGGTTGGCATTTTCACTTAAAAATATCTACGTTATTGTAAATTTAGTTCATTATTTCGTCTAAAAATGCCTGTTTCTGACTTCCTCAACGGACATTTTCCTGGAAAATGGATTGGTAGGCGGGGGCCTGTGGAATGGCCGGCTCAGTCCCCAGATTTAACCCCCTTAGATTTTTTTAT